>JAFBJS010010476.1:0-82948 GCA_016785265.1 Paraplagusia blochii | reverse complement strand
AGCTGATTTCTGGCCATTTTGCATGGTTTTATTGACAGTGACAAAAATCACTTCCATTCCTACATCACTTGCTTTTAGTCATTGCATGGTTTTGTGTTCATTGTTTCCCCCAGGTGATAAACCTTTAGTGGAACAAGGCATTAAGATGAACAAGAAATTGAAGAAAACAGCAGTGTGGTCTAATCATTTTTTCCATGACTGGATATACAGTATATATATTACAAAGAATTGCTAATTAAAATGTCTGAATTACTACTATGATGACATGACAATTTTCTCCTAAATGTAAGTCAATATTCAAAGAACAAAACATTAGTTAGTTAGTCTAAGATTTATGTTATGGAGTTATTTAGTTAGTGATTAACTGTTTCAGACATTGCTTCAACTGCCTAATGGAACATTAGTTCAAAGCTAGTGTGCTTTCTGAAGGACCTTGAAAGTCTCCTTGCCGTACTAAGGAGAAATCATTGTTGCTGCTGAAGGTCTGACTGAGAGTCTTAATGACTCAGCCTCTTACTGTAGATCCCATCTCCTTCCACCATTAGTGCATGTCGAAAGCTAATGCAGTAGATTTAGCCTAGTACCATTCTCTTCTTCTCTGCCTTTCGTAATTTTGTGCCTCTGATTATTCTTAGTCCTTCTCTTTTTTGATAAAGCATTTACCTTTCCTTTTTTTGTTTATCTAAGAATCTATAGATATTCCAGATTACAGTTTGTGGTGAACACAATAAGACCGTTTTTTTCTGTCCTTCCAATATGAGCCGTGTTTCTGCCGTGTCATCAGTCATGTTAATGTGTCTGTTTGCTGTAACAGGAGAAAAGGAAGAAGCAGACAGAGATTGAGAACAAGAGGAGGCAGTTGGACGATGACCGAAGGCAACTGCAGCATCTGAAGGTACAGCTTTCCTCTGAGCCACGATCCACATATTCACAAATGTTTTTAAATGAAAACTGCGCTTAAGCAGGTTTATGACTTTGAACTCATTCTCTGGGTATAGTTTCTGATAAAAACACAACAAAATACATACAAAACAAACAAAAAAAAATGAAAAATGAACGAAAATTCTACAGCTAGACACAACAAGCTCAACCAAAAGCAGCCCTAAATCATTGTCACATAAATTGATAAAAAAATATTAACTCAGCAACAGTTTGAAGGATGGTACAAATATTTGAGGTGTCTCAGGTGCCTTTGTCCACATAAGTTTAATCAGATTTTTCTTCACAAATTCATTATCATTGTCATTATCTCAGATTAATTAAAAACTTGGTTTCTGCAATAAATACCTCAAGTTCACAGTCAATCACAAGAACCTGTGCTTCACTGTCAGCTCACATTATTTCTATATCATGAACTTTTATTTTAAGTTAAAATATAATGTTCCGATTTTGGCCAAAACTTGACACCAGAGTATCAGACTACTTCAGCTGCCAATGAAAACCAGTTGCCCTTCCAACTTTTCCAAACAATACAATGATCAATAATGTAACTTTGGAACACAGTCATTGGTGGATATTTAAAGAACTTCTCCGGCCAATAATAGTAATGTTCTCAATGGTCAAACAAACAGATTTGCTTTCTGTTAAGATCCACTTGATACCAACAGTTTTACTTTCCAAAAGTGAAATCAACTGTTAAAAAGTTCAGTTGTTGACTGTTTTTTATCAGCATAATTAGGACCCATGAACACATGGTTGCTGTTATTTTCCGACTGATAGGTCAGAGCTGACATCACCGCCAAATTATTAGCAGGAATAGACTCTATTCCTATTTCTCAATTTCCTGATTTATTCCACATTAGAAACTTTCACAGGATTAAACACAATAGCTGTGCACACAAAATCAGTATAGAACAATAACAGCAGCTGGAATGTCAATCAGTCCAACATGGAATGGAGAAGGAAGGATATACGTTTTGTTTTGACTGGATTCTAAATGACAGCATTTGTTTACACTTTTGGTTCCAAGGCGGACTAATCCTGATGGTTGATTCACTTGTAGGACACATGTGGACATGTCATGTCTGAAAAACTACTGATGAAATTGTTACAGACAGATCAGTACAAACAGTCAATACACCACTTGACTCAGCACTTTCTGTATGTTGTGCTTAATGGCTTCCATCCACTCTGATCACACCATGTTAGAATGCTTTCAGACAAGCCGGTCCACTCTCCAGACCGAAGACGATGTGTCTCTGGTGTAACTGGGGACCTCATTCCACATTTTATGTGGCAAGACTTGTCCAGAAGCTTGCGCAAACTTTCATCCTATGGACCACCATGCTTTGTTAGGTGGCAGGGAAATACAGTAGCTAAACACTACAGAACCACAAGGATTTGTAGTGTACAATATATGGTTTTCAAAAGATGCGCATGTTTGTAGACGGACATCTAAAAAGGTGTTCTAGATAGACCAGAGGTGTGGGTATGAGCAAGAGCTATTGTAGAAGAAGCTTAGCTAAATGTGGCAACATTTTTTGCACACATCTAACAATACTTCCAGGTTTTATGTCATAACAACCAACCAAACTGACCGAGTTTCACATTACTAAAAGTGGTCGGATATTCATTAGCTGTCGGCAGTGTTGGCCTAGCGGTTAACGAAGCGGACTTGGGTCTGAGCATAAAACCGTCCCAACCCACATAACTTCTTGTGGGCTCACCACCCACAGGAAGGCTCAATGTGATTTGGGTGGTGCCAGTTGCCCCTGCAACCTGGCAACGGACAAGTAGATGAAGATGAATTAATTAATTAATCAGCTAAGGAGGCTAACGAGGATGGCCTTTCTTTTGGCCCAGAATAAATGTCTCTGTTATTGGTGGATCTGGGGTTCACCACCTGGGCTAAGGGAGCTAATTGCAGTTAGGGTGGATGCGTTCCAGTGGGTTCACCACGTGGAGGGGGTTTTGGGGTAGTGTGATTCGGGTGGCGCTTGTAGAGACTGCTACTCTCACGACCCTGTAACCAATAAGTGGGGTGAAAGGTGAAAATGGATGGATGAAGGGAGTAGTCAAAACTAGCAAAGAAAAATAACTTTTGTGTGTTTAGCAAATTAGTGAGAAAATAAAAATGCACAGCAACAAAATTGAAAGTGTTAAAGTCGCATTGCAACTTCCAAAAAACTTCCTTTTTGCTTGCCCCTAACAAAGTAATCTGTCAAATGCGGCATTGACAGATATTGTATGTATATTCATTCATGTCCATTAGCTTCCAATGTTACTGTTACATAGATAATAATGGAAAATTAAATGTTCTAATTTCTCATTTTAGCTATGCCTTAACTCAGGATTGTTCCCTCCTCCATACAGTTCATTTACTAGTTAAGAAAATGCATCTATCAAGAGGCTTTAGAAAGGAGTGGGTTCTGTCTCTTTCTTCTCTCCGTTGTTTCTAGACAAGATGCAGCAGCGGGGTCTGTTCTTTTTATCTTTAGATGTAATTTCACTAACAAAGCCACTTGTGTTGTGTTTGTTTTATATCTTATTTTTTTATGGGCGCCCTCACCATCTGTCAGCTGACAGCCTGCCAAGATAAACTCTGTTTTGAATATACTGGAACCAAAAATTACACCGATAAAATTATATTTCTGTGCAACATGAAGCACAAAGCGACTCTCAGTGACCTGTTCCTGAACTTAGTCACGGTCAGTCCCCTGGTTTTTTGGGAACCTTGCGCTACTCTGGCACAACAACATTTGATCTCTGATTGTTCTCACAACAATCAGACCTAGAGAGTGATACTCCCTAACTGCTGCTGCGATGGAATGATCAGAATGGACAGCCAGATTAGAGCGGCAGCCCCTCCACATATGTTTATCCATGCTCAGCACACTCCCTACAACACACACACATTCACATCTGCATGCATACACCCAGGCACTCAAACACACACACACTATTATCGGAGCTAAGGGATGTCAGCACTGTCAAAGCTATTTCAGACCTGGACAACCGAGCAGGTCACAGATAACAGCAGAGGTTGTGATGTGTGTGCACATTGTGTGTTGACACATTTGTGTTTGTGGTTGAAGTCGCTGGTGACCGGTGTGACTGGCCTTGTCTGCTATCACAGATTTTTTTTTTTTTTTTTTTTTTCTATTTTCAAAACAAACCAGGACAGAGTTGATGTGCATCTGCACGTGTGTGTGTGATCATTTTGTGTGTCGCTTCATGGGAAACACAAAAGCCTCAGACAATGAGGTGGGCTTTAGGAGAGGAAACAGATTTTTGTCCCACTCCCACCAGCAGGAAGCAGCCCTTACGCCCTCCACACCCCGCTATCGTCTCGCACGCACACAGACTCTCTCTCTCTCTCATAGACACACACGAGGGAAATGTAATCACATTTTTGGGACGACCATTTGTGCAATCCATGTCAAATCTTCCTTCTTCCAGAGACAGCATTCATGTGGGAAAACCAATAAATGTCTCCTTTCATATAGCACATTTTTGAACCCGCCCCACAGGTACAACAGCTACAGAACAGTGTTGAATTACTCTACAGCCGCATACGTACTGTACACGTGGAGTCAGGCTGCCCAAACATGACCTAACGGTAGAATGAAGAGGGTCATGTAATGCTGTTAACACATGAAGAGGTCTGTTTTTCATTAGAGAGCCAGAGCAAATATGATTACACAGGCAGGTCCTTTAATTAAAACCTCAGCGTGGCATCAAGTTATCTGCGTAAGGGGAACACGCCGCACTTATCTGAAGAAGATTAAAGCTTTAAATTTTCAAAAGGCCCTTATGATTTACACTCTGGACGTTGTAATTTATTAAAAACATTTTTTCTTTCTCTCTTTGCATTATTTTTGTATTGGAAGCATTTCTTTTTGAGAGACTGCAATTTTGAGTTATTAGACAACTGTACACAAACTGAAGGCCTCAAGATAAGAGACTTTTGAACCCCCGCCCAAACTACCTTTTTTGCACCACAGACCGGTAAAATGTCTCGTACTTTTTTCGCGGACCGATCGTTAAGTTGTGGCAGATAAATACCCCTTAATAAAATTCAATTTCCAGATCTGAAATAATTTCATACCTATAAAATCTTCCTACCCAAACTAATTGTGCACGCGCGCAACAAGGGTTTCTCAAGTGCACACAGCCTATAACTTTCTCCTACCAGACCGGTTTACAAAGTTAGAATCTTGTATCAAGGACTCTGTTTATTGTTGTTGTCTTCACTGAGAAAATATTTCCTAATCAAATATAGTTGCATTATTGATGATGGAATCCTAGCCATTCTATTGTTCAGTTCTATTGTTGATATGGGTATGGATCAAGTGGAAGTATTAGACAGATGGAGCCAAAAGGAAACATTATTTCTCTGTGGCCTGTCACCAATTCCAATTCACCGGCACCAGTCCCCGACCCAGTGGTTGGGGACCACTGACCTAAAGAATGTGTTTGTGAAACTGCAGTATCAGGAGAATACCCAAACAAACATAGGAAGCAGAGTACAACACTTATTTTGCGTCATTACTCCACTATTTAAAGAATCCATCCTCCATAGATTTGTCTTTCTATTTTAGAAATGTTTTTAAGAATATAACAAATTGAAATTCAACATAATAAATGTCACACTGTGGTCACAGCCCTCAGCGCTCTTTCACTATTATTTTCATTGGGTAGTTGGGTTGGTGGTCAGTTCACACCTTCCGTATATAGTACAAACATTCATCTATGTTAAATTGACTGGACAAAGGTCAGGTCAGGTCTGTTGACATCAAACACTTGTAAGTTCACAACCATTCTCCACACATGCTAACGCTTTTTAGGCACAAACAAAAGAACAATACAGAAATGTCAGGTGACAAAAATCCCAAATTTACTTCTAAGTTGTAGTTCCTCATGATCAGAAACTGTACAAAATATATATTTTTTTCCTATCTTAAAAAAAATCTCAGATATTGTCTGCTAACCTTTGTTTTTAAGGAGGTGCATTTTAAAATGTGACTTTCAAGTTCAAGATCGGGTCCAAAGATGAGATCTGACTTGGCGCTCTTGACCTTCCAGCTGCTCAGAATGTGTCAGTGTTCTGTGTGGGTTCATCAGCGTGCGGCCGTGTGTGTGTGACAGTTCCGCCCTTTGTCTGATATGTTAGCGGCTTTTACTCCACAGAACAATAGGGCCAGACAGCACTTGAGCATGCTAACTTTACGACCGTCTGAGACGACCTGTGCGTCTCCTACACTGATGCCGTGAATCAGGACAGTAAGGTGTGGCGGTGGGGTGAGCAAAGGCAGAGGGAAGGAGGGAGGGAGAGAGAGAAGGCAGGCAAATAGGGTTAGAGTAAATGCCTAGGAGACCATACTGGGCCGGGGTATATGGAGGGTGTTGAATTACACCGTGTGAGTGTGTGCTGTAAAGCTGTGTGTGACCAGAACTGAATTTCTCAGCAGTTGTAGCGAAAGCCAACAACAGGCAGTTTTCTTTCTATGGTTCATACCAGATAAACAGTCAGTCTAGGAGTGACATTCATAAACTCACCCCAGTTCGTGAACTTCTGGGTGGATAGAGATGTATGCAACAGGAAAGCAAGGGGTGGGGGTCGAGTCAGAGTGAGGAGGGGAAAAAGAAATGAGGGGAGTTTTGTTTTTTTTTTCTGTAGAAATTCTTGTTGCATCACTGGAGAGGAATTTGCATCCACAGGTCCAGATTTTCTGAGGAACTTTGAGAAAACAAGAATACTTTTTGGTCCAGTGTCGCACACCGCCAATGTCTGTTGCTGTACAGTCAAACAGCTGCACTGTTATATTTACCTCCCAGCATGCCAACTATTCACTTTGATATTAGCTTATCTACCAAAGGGAATGTGATTTAGGAGTCATGACACAGAAACTCCACTGTTAACAAACAGACGATTGATTCAGGAGAAGAGGAGGATGAGGGTAAGATGGTAATAATGTTTTTACTGTCATTTCATCTCTTGTTTTTTTTTTCTAAAAAAGGTTTCTTAAACAATTCTGGGTAAAACAATCTGTAGATAATTGTAAATGCTGATTAAATTCACCACATCTACAACACCACAGTCAATGAGTTAATAACTTTTGCAAAAAATTAAGAAGGAACATATGCTAGACAAGAAACGTATAGGCAGGAAAAAGGTGAAAATACTACAAGTATATTTCATGTTGTTGTATTCAATTTCAGTCTAAGGCGCTGAGGGAGCGCTGGTTGTTAGATGGAGCTCCAGCTGAGGAGGAGACTCAGAAGCGTCTGCAAGAAGATGAGGTGAAAACCAAACTTCTGGAGCAGGTCATCTTCAGGTCAGAATTTCATAAAATCATCATTTAATGTCCAGAACTTTAAAAAAAGGTTCAGCGATTAAAAGTGTGTCTAAACATGTAGAAAAAAGGTACTTTTTAGAATGAAAAAAATGTCAACTATACTAAAGATTTCCAAAGCTAGCAAGTCCACGAATTCAAACAAGGATTATAATCTTAATCTGGTCAGTCAGTCATAAAAAATATATTGTTCAAATTGCAAACGAGATGATGAGATGTTCCAAATTAATAAAAGACTAGTGCAGTTAACCCAAACAACACTGCCTCGCATGGGTGTAGGTGGGATTGTACTACCAAGATAAAGTTTAATGAATTCAGACCTGTAAACCGGTAAGAACCAGGAGGACAGAAGACATATTGATAATGTGCAGAAGCATTGGTTCCACATAGAAGTACAGCCAGACTTGTATTAACCTTGTTTAAAACTTTAAGTAAGAAAGTGTTTCATTTTTTATCTGTAAGCAGAGAGGAATGTTCTAGATTTGTTTGCAAAACTGTATCATTTCTTCAAGTGAAGCTTTATGTCTGTATGTGTGTTTTCTGAGCCAGGCTGGAGCAGGAGATTGAGGAACTGGAGACAGGAGTTCCAGCAAATAAGGGCGTGGTCAAAGAAAACGGAGGTAAGTTTTCATTCAGTGCCCACGGCGACGTTTAACTACATTAGAAACCATGGTAACATGAGCGTCCAGAAAGAAAAAGTGAGCTAATAATGACCACTTCCCAGGCTCTATTACGTTGCCCTTTAACAACAATATTATTTCATGGGGTTTTCTTTCACCCTGGATTCGTATTGCACACTGAATGTTTCTCTGATGCCCTCTGCAGGTGAAAACGGAGTAGTGCAGAATGCTAATCAGACCCCGAAGAGAGAGGTGACAGGGATTGAGGCCAAGCTGCTGGGTCCCAGTCCAGACCAGGCGAGTGCAGACAATCCTGTCACCTTGGTTTTTATGGGCTACAAGACCGTGGAGGAGGAGCAGGAGAGCTGTAAGGCACTCGGCATGGAAGGGGTGGATGGTAACGTAAAAGCCGAGTTTGTGGTCATTGAGGACGGCGATGGAAAAGCCGGCGCAGAGGCTGTTACGGAGGAGCAGCCGCCGCCCAATGGGAGCATGGCTGAGAAGGAAACAGCCAATGGAGGCGGAGAGGAAGTGGAGAAGGAGAAAGAGAAGAAACAGACCTGCAAATGCTGCACGGTCATGTGAGCTGAGCGTGTAGGTCTAAGTGTGTGTGAGTGTGTGTGCGTGCGTGCGTGTGTGTGTTAGAATTGGAAAAAAAAAAACCCAACAACATTAGAAATACACAGTCTATTTACCAACAATGAGAGCCAATACACCCTCCAGCTACAACAAGAAACACAAAGACTCATGCGTACACTTTGCTCTGTACAATGTCTCTGATATGTATTTGACTTTTTTCATTTCTATTGATATTTTTCTATTTTTCTGTCTTGACATTTATATTATCTTCACTTATTCAGTATGTATATCTTTATTATAAGACTGTGTACTGTAAGTTCATTGTTATTGTTGGAAAAAAAAAATACTGTATTAGCTCTCTGGATTGTGCTACCACCCACTCTGTTTAAAAAGAATCTGGAAACTTTAAAACATCTACATGAAAAACATCAAACTATGAAGGACGCAGATAAGTAAAAAAAAAAACAAACAAATATATATATCTATATATTTCTCTGTGTAGGCCTACCAACTATTTATTGGTCAATTTCATATTACAATATTGTCTAAGATATTATTTTAAATAGTATTTTAATATATTGATATGAAATTATGTTTTATACAATGTATTTATTGTTGTGTTTTTGGTTCTCTATATCATCTCTGTCGTCCATTAACTGCATGTACGTAAGGCTTGTACCAGATTGGCATCACAAACATGACGACTGTCTGTGCTCTCGTCGTTCAAGTCTGTTTTGATCAGTAACAGTTCCTGTAACTGTCAGTGATAGACGTCTGCATTTACTTTTTCCAACAAAAAAAAAAATAATAATAATAATCAGCTTAGAGACAAAGAGGTGTATTTAACACACAAAGCAGTGTCAACTGACTCCAAGAAGCCCTGGATCTGGCCTTGTAATAGTACTCTCATAGTCTAGTTCCCACATTAGGAATACTGGTTCTCATATTTGGTTTTACGTCATTGATTTTACACACAGGAGCAGGGAGTTTTGATAGTTGCTCAGTAGACATTTGCAGTGACCAGGGATTCAAACCAGCAACCTTCCCGGATTTCAATCCTAAACCCTTTAACCACTAGGCTGCAGGCTAAGGATACTGGATAGACAATGATACAGTGTCTTGTCTAGGCTGCACTCCAGCCATGACAAAGTTAGAGTCCTGTTTAATCCAGCACAGAACTGCCCAACATCTGACCAGATGATCAGCTATGGCTCTGAAAAGTGATTGATGTCATTTTTTTTTAAAGAAAAACCAGGTTCTGACTTTGACGTGTGCCTGGAGGAGCCTCAGACAGGTGGGCCAGCAGCCTTAGATACTTTACTGAAACCATGACACCACCAAATGGTTTTACTGCAAAAAAACATGTTTTCAGAAACAGTGAGAGTAATAATTGCACCCATGTTTATCTGTTAACAGTGATATTATGTTGTATTGCTGTTGTCATCTAAGCAGAAAAGAGATTTTTTTATTTTTTTTATTTTATCAATATATGATTTCTACTGGATATATCTTCTGTCTTGACAGAAATCCCTTATCGTACCTTATTTTTATCTAATCCCACCCACTATTAATTATTAATTTTAGTATAATTTCTCACAAGCATCTAATCTGATAAAAATCAAAATTGGACCTGTTGTATTCAGGTCAGAAACCCAGTATTATGCCATAACAGTAAATAGACATTATCTTGGCCTGATTCGACCCTTGTATGAAATCCACTGTAAATGTGGACTTCCAGAAGACCAGGTCTTTTCCTCGACTTAGTGGCGTCAGTTTTCTATTGGTGGATTTGATCTTTCAACATTAAATGTATGCTCCCACTTTTATGTCGTAACCAAATCACTGCACAATAATAGGAACTGCTTTAGGACTGCTTTTTGAGAACCAATGTGAATCTTCTAAGGTAGCACTGCATGAAGCCCTGCAACATCATTGACCGCCTTGTCAGCTGTTAGTTATTTATTCTAAATCACATGAATGTAAAACCAGGGGCTAAACTGAGGGTTTGTTTTCAGTACAGCAACACTTTTTTCAGCTCAACATAAGAAGACAAGTCTTTACAAACCAAATAAAAAATCCTCAACATTCTGTTAGTTCACTGTGTCGATCAGATACTGGTTTCTGTTCTTGCTCCCAGTTTAACCCCTGTTGTTCACTCTTTATACCAGGCCCTTTTAAGTGCTTAACTAGATTTTCCAGAAGAGTTTTTTAAGTTTTTTGTCTTACCCAGTAAGACAAGTTGTCTTTGGAGCTTTAGATATCAAAACATTAGAAAAAAAGATAAAGCCTGAACCTGCAAAAACATACAAGTACAGTCGATATAATTTTAACACTTCAATCCAAATTTCTTCATGAAATTTTGACTTATTCCCAGTTCTGACTAACCCACAAACCTTTGTCACTGTCTTGTCCTCATCCTCTGTACTTGGAGACACAACTGAAGTTGGTGCTAATTTTTGAGACTTGCCTGATCTGCTCCATCTACCAAACCCAGTCCTGTCCCTGTTCCTCGTGTGCTCCACTCCCACACATGTGCTTCACACGAGTTTCCTCACATGCATATTCCTCATGTCCTGCCTTCATTTGCCGTTAGACAAATGATCCCTTCTAACATTCCAGAAAGGAGGAAGGCAGACAGAATACAGTCTATTCTTTCCATGTGTAGAATTCCACAGTAATTGTACAATTTGGAGCTTTTTTCCTTCTCATATAGTTTAGTGGCATTTCCTTTCCTTTCTATGCCTTTGTCTTTATCAGGCATCTTATTGTATTTGACGTGTTTTTTTTTTTTCAAAGAAACATGTGTATTGTCGTGCCTTTCGTCAGGTTCAGTTTGTCTGTCAGCTGCCACTTTCGACCAGGATTTTTTTTTTCTTGCTCTGCTGCTGGTCATGATGACCAGCAGGAAACACTGCCTTTTACCCTGAAATATCTCCAGACAAAGGACAATAGAAATCCACACTTGCTCGATATCTGTAAGTGCAGCTCTGATTGTAGGTCGCACGCAGCGGACTGTTGATGTCTTGACAAGAATTTGTATCCTGTGCCTGATTTTTTTAAGGACTTGTTTGATTTTATTGTACCTATATTTCTGATGTTCTTCTCATTTCAGAGGATACAAACTTCACGCAGGAGATTAACCGTCAGTCAATTTATGCACATGTGTATGTGTGTGTATGCCTAAAGGGGAAAAAGTGCATTTGTTAAGCTAAAGCTTTGCTTAGTTAGTGGATCTCTGGGACAGCGGAAGCAGAAAAGCAAGACTTGTTTTAGAGCAATGCCTGTTCATCTTACTCTGTGGTCGTCTAAATGTTGGAATAAAGATAACTGTTTGTTTACTGCAACTCAGAGCAAAGTGTGTGTTTGTGTAGTTCAGGATGTGGTGTGCTGTATTTTGTTTTGCTGTCTTACCTTAGGATGTCATGAATGGATGTGGGACGTCCTCTGGGATCATTTAGATCTGAGGATAAATACGTGAAATATTAGTGTCACAGCACTGAAATAATGATAATATATAACTACGTTAGTTACTAATTTGATTAGTTAATGAAAATGACGTTTTCTTTAAATATTTCACAAGTATTCATTGCACACAAGGAAGGTTTTAATCCTGCTTTAATTTTCACCTGCTTGTCCATTGCCAGGTTGTAGGGGTGCCACCCAAATCATATTGCACCATACGTGGTGGTAAACCCACAAGAAGTTATGTGTGTCTGGACGGTGCTATAATCAGAGCACCTCAGTGGCAACTTGGCATCTGGTGGATTCGAACCTGAAGCCTTGTAGGCTGAAGTACACTTCCTTAACCACTAGGCCAGAGGTGTCAAACCTATTTTTATCAGCAAACCGCATCAACAACACAGTCTCCTCGAAGGGCTGGTTGTAAATAAGAGACTGCATAGACCATCACTATATTGATACATGTTACTGCAGTTAATAAATACTAATTTAAAGTTATAAATAGCAATAATTGTTTATTGCTGTGTGATAAAACAATTTTTAATTCATCAGGTTAAGAAACTCTGTTCTATAGACAATAGGTCCTTGAGTTTGACACATATGCACTAGGCCACCACTGCTTTTTTATATATAAAAATAATATAAAATATAAAATAATTTTTTGAGCCATCCAAAAACGATAAAACATTCATATTTATGGTTTTTAAAAAAAGGCTCGTGCACGAAACAGCTGAAAGGAGGTAAAGACGTAGAAGTACAAGACTGAGATATACAAGTTGGCTTGTTGTAATGCAGTTCCCTTTATGAGCCACTAGAGAGCGTGCGGCTACTATTTTCTTCATTCATTTTATTATTAATTATAAAAATTGATAAGAGGAGACAGTTCTCTACGCTTCCGTTTGGGACTTACTATATATAGGTTATACAAATGTAGCACAATGTTGGGGAAGTTCACCATCCAAAAATAGAAATAATACTGTGCTCTGGAGTATGGATTGTATTGTCAAACAAAATATAAAACAATGGGTAAATCATGATTCTACTTAATTAGACCATTTGTGGAGTTCTGCAAGAGAAACAGAGCAAATCCAATTTCTAGAATGAAAAAAAAAAGTCTTAAGTTTTCTGAAGGATCGCTGCAGTAATAGCCAGAGTCAGCACAGTGAGGTCAAAGCAAAATTGAATTGCTGCTATGGAAACAAGTAGCGATAATTACCTCTCCTTTGTGATTGCTGTGTTAAAAATAAGCCTCAGCTCAACACCAGTTTAAAAGGACAACACATATCATGATCATAAAACCAAAAAGTTGTCTAAAAAACAGGAACTACATCTTTACCAAAATTTTACTTTTATCTGCTAAGTCCTTGAGGGAACTAATGATATCTAGATGTTGCTCATGGGAGACAATGGCACTTCATCACCAGATGACATCATTTTGTGTTCACTTCCTTCCCATAATGAAGCCATTAAAAACATCATGTTCCCATATGAAACATTAGCTGCAGTGACTGCTGTCGTTATCATTCTTTGTAGTTTATTACGGCGTATAATTTATCACAAATAAAATCATAATAAAACAGCTTATTATTACACAAATTCTTATTCCATGTAGTTGCAACAGTTTATAGAAATGCCGGTAAACTTTGTTGCCTTGCAATATATCTAAAAATATTCACAAAGGCAGACATTTTCAACTCACGTGTAATATTTTCCATATTACCATTATCAAAATGTCATTTACACCAGTGTTCCCCAACCTTTTTTTTGCGCCACGGACTGGTTAAATGTCTCGTATTTTTTCGTCGCTCAGTTGTGGCAGATAAATACCCCATAATAAAATTGGATTTCAGGTGTTCTGAAATATTTTCCTACCTGTAAAATCTTCCTACCTATTAACTGTGCATGGGCCCAACAAGGATTTCTCATGTGCACACAGCCTATAATTTTCTGCCACCAGACCAGTATAAAGGGTTAGAATCTTGTATCAATGACTCTGCACCATTTTGAGTTTATTGTTGTCTTCACTGAGAAAATATTTCCTAATCAAATATAGTTGCATTATTGATGATAAAACCTAGCCATTCTATTGGTCAGTTCTTTTGTTTATATGTGTATGGACGAAGTAATAGCCAGATGGGGCCACAAGGAAACATTATTTCTCTGCAGCCCAGCAGTATTTCCATATCCCATTACGTCATTTTGCCAATGTGCTATGTACTGTTTATATATACAATATATATATTTCATGAATTCTTTTATGAGATGTCTACTTGATCAATCTGATCAACCGTACTGTTGTGTCATTAGTGGAAGCACGTCGCTGTAAAAAGAAAAATGTATTTCTTCCACATGTCTGAAAGGTACTACAACGGTACTAAAGGTAAGGGCATGGACATTGGTAGTGACGGATAAGTCCTGTTTTTTTTTTCCTTTCACTTGAAAGTGTCTGTGCTGTGTAGGTCGCCATGGCAATCACTCTATTATTCACGGGGAACGAGGGCCTTCTGTTTCCCATCCTGATTGTATCTGCTTCTGCTTTTGCCCCCAGCTGGTGGCAACAACAGCAGACCAAATTCACCATCACGTGTGGTCCTCATTAGCTTTCTTGTAAATGACAGTGATAAGACTGTTGTTTGTCCCCTGGTATTGCCTTTTTGAGAGGCTACTGTACTGCGAGAGAAAGATATCAGGTAGGATGACCAAAAAGAAGTGACAAAAGTGACACTCGTTTAAGTTTTACTGGCCAATTTCCCTTATGTTCTCCATTGTTACTTGTGTTTACACCCAATTCATTTGTTTTGTAGCACATAAATATTTATACAAAGACATCAAAGCAGATTGTACATTTTTGTGTTCAAACAGTAAGTTAAAAGAAAGCTAGCGAAGCCAGATTGAGATGGTTTGGAAATGTTCAGAGGAGGGACAGTGGTTATATTGGTAGAAAAATGATCCTAGACATGGAGCTACCAGGTAGGAGACAAAGCCGAAAGGAAAAGAAGAAGAAACAGTGAGTGATTGGGTCTCTTCCTTCAGGCATTTTTGAAACTGCACAATGAAGAAACTACAAGGCCAATGTTCACCTACCACAACGTGACACACTGATCAGAAATTAACCCATTAACATGTAATACCCAACCAAAAAGAAGCAAGACGGACAAATGACCCAGATACTTTCAGCACAGTTCTTAGAGACAATGATATAAGGTCAATCGAGGTCAACAGACCTCAGTCGGAACTGACTCAAAAGAATAGAAAAAAAAAGCTGTGTACTGTAATATTATATATGTTATATATGCATTATTTATGTATATATGTAATTATATACTGTACAGTATGTAATATTTTTTACAATTAAAATAAAAATATAACTAACACAATCCTTGGTGAAGGGACATTGTTCTAGAACAGTGATTCTCAACTGGTGTGTCACTGACCTGTTTTTTACAGGGTCATGAGTGACAGGGCGATTGCTGAAGCAATAAAAAGGTTCAAACTTGATTTTTATAAAGTTTTACAAAAAAATTGCCATAACAAATGACTGCACGGACGTTACAAATGCAGTCCCTCAAGTGTTCAAATGGTAAATTAAATGAACATGAAAAGATTGGTCCAGGGCTTGTTATTAAAAGATGATGGTGGGTTCTGAAGTCAGACCACTTGAGAACTGTTCTAGAAGAATGTTAAAAATCAAAGAATATCGCAAAGATACTGAAGTGCAAGTTCCTTGCTTGTTTTAACACAGATCTCACTAGTGGCCACTGGAAAGCGTATGTCTGCTATTCTTTTAAATCATCTTTTTCTCATTAAAGTTGCCACAAGGTCTGCGTGAGTCAGTACACTGGGGAAAAGGAGTGACTTTGGAAGACAAAGGAGTTGGACTAAAAAGATGGTATTCATTATCATCATCAATAGCAGCTATATTCATTTGACTGAGGGAGTTTTATAAATTGTCTGGGACTCATTATATATTATATATACACAGAGGAAACATTATATATATACATAGAGGAAAAAAGCTTTGTGTCTGATATAGTGTATAACAGTCTTGGAAACTAACTGTCAATTAATCTCTTTTTGGTATTGGTATGTTTTTATTCTTTGGAGACATTGTAACACTGATATTGATATACGTATTTATGTTCAATGGAACACGTGTGGCAAATCCTAATGGGAACAGCCATAACACACACACAGACACACATATATCTTCTTTTCCTTTTGGCTTATCCCTTTTCTCAGGGGTTTCCACTGTGCGTCAACAATTTCCATCCCACCCTGTTCTCTCTCACTGCATCCATCAATCTCCTCTGTCTCTTACCTGGTAGCTCCATGTATAGCATTATTTTACCAATATAATCACTGTCCCTCCTCTGAACATGTCCAAACCATCTTAATCTGGCTTCTCTAGCTTTTTCTCCAAACCTTCTTGTCTGTGTTGTCCCCCTGATTACCTCGTTCATGATCCTAAAGAGAATCTCAGCATGTTTAACTCCTCCACCTCCAGGTCTGTCTCCTGTCTTCTACCTATTCGTGTTTCTAATCCATACATCATAGCTGGTCTCACAACTGTCCTGCAAACCTTTGCCTTCACCTTAGCTGACTCTCTTCTATCCCAAATCACACACACACATACACACACACACACAAACACACACATATATACAGAATATAAATAAATAAAAAATAATATAACAATAGATTAGAACAATAGGATAGAATATAAAAAATAATTAAGAACTTTAGATGGTTTTAAAAAGAAACCGCTGAAAGAATGTACATGGCCAGAGTCAGCCCTGTGAGGTCAAATTAAATGTAAATCGCTGCTATGGAAACAAGTACCGGTAGACATAATTACTTCCTCTCTGTGATTGTTGTTTAAAATATAACCCTGGGTTCAAAATAAATTAAAATGGACAAAATGTGATCATAAACCAAAAATATACCAAAGTGAATGCAATTTCATTTTTTTTTAAATAATATATGAATTTGATCTATTTAAGATGTTAAATGAGGCAGCAGTGGTTGCCTAGTGGTTTAGGGAGAGGACTCCAAAGAGGTGCTCTGATCATAGTACTGCCCCCACCCACATAACTTCTTGTGTGTTCACCACCCACAGAAAGGCTCATAATATGGTGCTGTGGTATGTGATTTGGGTCTTTGGGCCTTCAGCAACACAGCAACGTACAAGCAGATGAAGACAAATGATTTAAAGATGTTAAATGAAAATTATTCACTTGTGGCAAACCCTAATGGGAACAGCCATAACTAATGTCATTTTTTTTGCCGGTTTACATTATCCATAGACAAAAAGACAAATTTCTATGGCCTGCGTAAGTGTAAGAAACAGGTACAACAACAAATAATGGTTAGGGTTAGTTCTGTATCTCTTCACACAGAGATACAGTTTCATGTCAATTACCATATCTTTACTTGTCCACACCTAAACCAGTCCAGTGGTTTGTAAATCCCACTGATCTAATCAGTCTGTCCTCACAATGAAGACCAGTGTAACTTGACCATTCTCCTTTGTTTAACATGGTGATTTAGATAATTACAGGGTAGCACTGTACCTCCAGAAAAGCTGTATTCAGCAGTATTAGTAGTACAGTAGCTGTATTACATTACTAGTAGTCTAAAATCTGTCAGAACAAAATAGCAAATAATAGAAATAGAAAATAAAAATGAATGTGGAGTTTTATAGTTTTTTTTTTACTTTTACTTTGAAGCAGAGCAGAGCGTCCTGAGTTTGATTCCCAGACAAATACAAGAGAATGAAAGCATCTGCTTAATGCTTACATGTATATGTAAACAAACAACTATAATAGCTCAGAAATATCAGAGTTAAAATGTTTCTAAAGAAGACAAACATATCAATCCCAAAAAGAGAATAATTGACAGCTATTTGCCAGGACTAATATACACAAGCTCAGAAACAACCGTTGAGCATGTTATTATATGCATGCCAGAAAAACAGGGCAGGAAGATTATTACTTTATACAAATGTTTTAAAAATGATGTTGCTTAAGAACGTGGCAGAATACAAACTATGCCACCTAAATGAGGCGTGGTTGTTTAGACATGACTTAATATGTAAACAATGAAAACTACAGGTAATATCTGGCAAAAAGAAAACTAAAAAAAAAAAAAAAAGTATTAAATAACAATATAGCCAAAACGTGTTACATAGCAACACAATGTATTTTATTGTAAATATGGTATTTGAGAAACCTATGCAATTTACAGTAAATCATATGCACAGGAATTGTGTGAATCTTACTTTTGTGTCCTCTCTGACTGCCTCAAAAAATAGAGATAAGAATAAGTAATTAACTGAGATTAGCTGGGATTATAAATAAGATTATTTAATACCTATTATCTCAACATGCTTTTTGTTTCAATTGAAAACAATAATTTTATCTTATTTTTACATATTTATTCCGTTTATTATATTATTTTATATTAGTATTATTCCTCAACACTTCTTTCCTCCCTGCCCCCTAAAATTTAGAAAAATAAAATCCACCAAAAAACATTTTCTGCATTACTAAAAAACCCCAAAAAACAATGAGTTGATAACCTGGTGACTGGCTGACCACAGTTTCCACCCTCTTGAGTAGCGTGACGCCATATTTGTTACATTTAGGTTGACTTTCCATTAAATTTTGCAGTCAAACGACCAGTGACATGATACTACTGGAAATTTGCCGCGGGTCTCTTTTTCACTAAATGATGGCAGTTTGGACCAATGGCCGCGCCAGCAGAGGCTGGTCTCCGCCTGTTTTGGGCTCTTGGAAGAGCCTTTGACTAATCAGCGCTCGCCTCCCCGTGTTCAGCCATTTTGTAAGAAAATCAAGCTTAGGTCTGCCGCCCTACCTTCACTTCAGACCTGCAGTTTTTTTCTTGTGCAATGGACGGGTAAGTTGTGAAGGAGCGCTCTTTTAAGTCGATTTTCATCATGAACACCGAACGTAGATTCACTTATTTGAACGAGCAATGTTCGGTGAAAGGAAACCCGTATTAACGGCCGCTCCGCTTTTAACGGTTACACCGGAAAAGTAAAGTTGAGGCAGTTTTCCGTCTAAACATGCAACAGTTAGCAGGGAGTCGTGCTAACTAGCGCCAGCTAACCCTCTTCTGCTAACAACAGTTCTTTTTTTCCCGAAAGCTCGCTCTATTTTTGCGCTACCGAATTTTCATTTGTGAAAACCAAGTACAGTTTGCGATAGCAGGAGACACAGAACTAAAGATTGTAATTGTGTTTTTGTCTGTCCTGTTTACTCGCGTCGCTTCGAGCAGACTTTGTTAACTGGAGCTTTGATAACTTGGTTTCACGGGAACTCGAGCTCTTCGTTAGAGCAACGTGTCTCATTTCCGCATTCATTTGTCCAGGGCCATGTTGAAGATGTGGGGCCTCAACCTTTTATGTAGATCCGAATTGAATTGTGAACTGCTTTAACTTAACTTGGTAGGAAACAAAAACAACAATGGCGTTTTTGCATGCTATCTAACCGTATTATTTACTTGTATTTCTGGGTCACCTGAATTTGACAGCGCTTCGAATAATAGATTATGCGCAACCATGGAGTTCGAGGGAAACGAACTTTATTTATTATCGCTTATGTGAAATAAGACAGATAACATGTATTCATGCTTTTTTCCATAGCCGCCTAGACGCTGACTTGTACCCTCTGGGATCCGGCTACGTCCCTGAAATCGAGTAAGTATTATAAACCTTAATCTTTGTCGTTTCCTTTACGCAACGTAGTTGGAAATGTTTTAAAACTTCCTTCAAGACATTCAAAATGACACACTTTTTTGATCAATAAAATATCTAGTAGTGGTAGTGTTTGTTTTTTAAACAATTGCTGAATTATTCAGCGGGTTCTTTTAATGGTAACATCATACTGTATTCAAATTAGAAATAGGCAATTAAATGAGTTACTGTTTCTTTATATATCTGTTTTATTTTACTGTTGCAGTAATACAACTATACAAACAAAGATATAAAATACAATAGGAATTATTGCAATTGATGTTTTGTTAAAGTGTTCGTCCAAGTATGTACTGTTCATGCACAGCCTGGGGTTTAATATGTGATGTGTCTCTTAAAAGGTGGTACTATATTGTAGTTAAAGTTGTTCATGCATACAGTACTTCAGTTACTCAATACAGTGGGTGTGGTAGGACACGGGTACTTAATTACAAATTTGACAAATTTAATGTCCAAAAATATACCTGTGTTACGATAAAGGTTTTCTTTGATATTGAGAAAGCCCAAAAAACGGCTTTCAAATGTTATACACAGCACAGCTCAAAGGAAAATGAGAGAATGTTAAAGATTAAAGTCATTTTTTTAACAAAAGATAAAAGGAAAGTGTATAAGGGCAAGGTCTTAAAATGATTTACAGTTTCTTATATTCTGGTTAAACATATTTTTTTCTCTCTATCAAGCTACAAGCAACATTGATGTTCACCCAAATTATTTACACATTTTACATTATTCATTTCATGTGTTGTTTAAATGAACCACTCAAACCGAAATTGTCCAGTTTCTAGAAGGTTGTTTTCACATTTCTCACATTTTTCATTGTGTGTTCTAGTGTATTAAAGGTGAGATTGGGCTTAATTATCGAGGTTCTAACTGAATTCTTTTCTGTATTTCAGCAGTGTCCATGACATATCAGTTGGCACAAAGGTAAGTGATACTTATTGCCTTCCTAACTCACCTGAACTGTTTTTCCTGGTGGTTGTTCTAACCATGGCTGGCAGAACAGTTTAGAAAGACATCTTAAAAGTCTTCATTTAAAAAGTGAAATTTTTATTTTATATTTCATTCTGTATATGTAGAAAAAAGGAAACTGTAGGTAAAAATCAAAAAGAAGTACCAAACGAAGTTGTCTGATCAGTTCCTAAAACCTCCCAATATATTAACAGAAATGCAGTGTTAGACCTTCACTGTTTAGCAGTTGTAAGCTGATTCACCTTCTGAAAGATTTATGAAATGCGACCAAATGGTCAACATGTGTAGCTTGGACTCGTTGTGTCTTTGTAATTATGTAGGTTAGACTTTCTTAGACTTTTTACTTTTTCTGTGTGGAATGACATTGCAAAGGAATTAAAACTTCCGTTGTTTGTTTTCTGGGTTGTTAAAGAGGATGTGAGGGAGTTAGTGCTGCGAGGTGAGGGATATGTTGCAACAATGTTTTCCTCAAATGCTCAATATTTGTGCACCGTTGCCTGTAACTTAACTGCTTTACCAGATAATTTAAAATTTTGTTTAAATAATCAGAAGTTTGAGGTTATGTTTAATTTACATTTTTGTGGATCTGTGTGCACACAAGTGCTTGTCTGTAAATATATTAAGAGTACATGCTGTCAGATTTGAAATCCTTGTTAACATGTGATAAATAGGTTATACGTGTTAATACCTGTAAAAGTAACTCATGATTACAAGGCCTACAGCAGATTCATGTGGGTGGGGTAATTGATCTCTACATAAAGCTGTAACTGTGTTTAAGTTCAAAGGTCTCCACTCTGTCTCGGGAAGCCGGCTGCGACTTTCAGCCATAACATGACTCAAACCCCCATTCCTTTCAGTTTTGCCCGCAATTAACAAAGCTGCTTTTATTGAGTGCTAACAGGGTTTCAGGTGTTGGCCCTGGTGAAACCTTTTTCTTGAACCTTTTGTCACTTTGCTGAATTTGGTGACTCTGGAAATTATGGCGATGGGAGAATTGCGGCGCTCTGCCATCGTGGAATCTGTAATTATTCTGTCTGGGCAGAGTGTTTGGCATTCCGCGGTCACATTCCAATCATCCCCCCACCCGCCCCCTGGTGAGGCACAGCTCCCTATCCCCCATGCGTGACGAAGCCCGATCACACAGCTAAACGGGTTCATACCTGCACCTCTCTCCTTTGTGTTTTGCCCAAAAGGTAATACAGCCAATCAACACCTGACAACAAATCAGAATAACCTTGCTTGTGGGCATGAAAAGGAAAAACTTCCAACGCTTTTTATTCTGTCTTTGATGTAACACAATCCAGGTGTGGTGTGGTCTACAGCCCCATACAATTACACATGCTTGCTTTCTTTTTTTTTCTTTAATTGTTTTATAACAGTAGTATTGAAAGTGTTAAAATATCTTCTTGTTCTACTACAAATATTTTAGCTTTTTGTGTCAATGCTTTATTCATTCTTTGATGCAGGCAGTTTTGTGTAAAGAGGAAACGTCTTTAGTTTCTTTTGTTGAGTCACTGATGTTTCATCATTGTGGAAGATGGCCTTTCTGAACAAAGAGTGTTCTACAGTTGACATAAATGTAGTCTACTACTCAAGAGTTGTCTGGTATAGTCTTTGATGTTGACCTCAAAAATTCCATCTTCTAGTCCATTGTGGCCTATTCTTTCTAATTCATGTGACTTGTTTGCTTTGTGATTTATTATTAGAATGAGAACGGGTGGGGGCTGTTCACCCAGAACAGAAATAATCAGGCTCGGGGAGGAAGTTTACAAAACTTCTGGACTCCCTGCTCTTCCTGTTTGGAGTTAGTCTTCTGACTGATAACGTGACGCTGCTAACCCATTGCCACTGACTGAGATCTGAACCCTCTCTTTGTTTCTTCTGCCTTGCCGGCTCCCAGTCCAATTTTGTTCCTCTTTTTTTTTTTTAACAGTTTGTTTGTGCACATCTTACCACCAATAGCAGTGACATACAATGTTAAAAGCTACATATATTTATACCAGTCTGTTCTCAAATTATCATTTAATCATTGAAAGATTTTCCCACATATCTTCCAGTTTTATAAGCAGACAAATGTTACTTCTATAAATTCACGTAGTTCAAGAAACATATTACAGACATAGTTTTCATCATGTGTGAACTGATTTAAAAAAAAAAAGAAAATGCTGGCGATAATACTAAGCCAAGGGGTGTAGATTAACAACATACCAAACCATTTCCCAGACAGTTATGCTTCTTTGTCTGCCCCAATGACTTTGTTGAACATGTGCATTCAATTAGAAAACTATTGGACCCAACCACTTGGTCCTGAATTCCATAAATTTCTCATCCTGGGTTTTACGTTCAAGAGTTACGATGCAGATCTTGTTTTTAGGGGCCTCCAAGTGAGTATGACGCATTTTAGTTGCGCCATCTGGAAGTAAAAGGTATAATAGTGATGTAGTGTTGCCATCTAATAGCTCATTATTCTGGACACTACAAGTTATTGTATGTAACAGATACACAATGTTTTTTCCCCCTTTCAGATGACCTAATTTAGAGCTTTAATGATAGTAACTTTTTACCTAGCACAATGGGACTGTTTTGAGGGGCAAAATCCATTGTCGATGGATTACTAGCAAACTTGCAAGACCGGTTGTTGTTAAAACACTGTTCAGCCCTTCAACTCCCAGAAAGCACTCCGTGCTCCATATGTCTATGTGCTGCTGTATAACAATGCTCCCAGTTTCAGCCAGAACAGGGCTGTCATTGTGGAGCAATGCTGAGCTTAGGCTGCTGAGCCACTACTTGTGACTGCAATACTTCATCTTGCACAACCACAAACTCACAGCCACTAGATCAACTCTGAAACAGCATATTTTATCTACTTTAGAGAGAGGGGGTGAGAGCAGACAGGGCTCCTTGTGCAAACACAAGACCAGTGTGATGAGGAAGGAGTGCTGTCTTTGGTTTCGGATGCAGTAAAGCTTTATTGGTTTTTACCCGTCTGTCTGTGATTGAAATGAGTGATTCTTCAGAGTTCTTTTGAGCAAGGTGACTGAAGTCAAAGTTGAAGTCAAGACATATTTATTGTAGGTTCGTCTATCACATTATTGTTTTATATTATATAAATGTAAATTCAAATTGTATGTTTAGAAGTTGTATGTTGATAGGCACAAGAAATGCATAATTCAAATAAAAGGCACCAAACGGAAGTAGTTAATGTCTTCAAGAGAAATGTTTGTTTATTATTATGTAGGGAAACCCATTAGGTGTTTATGAATAAAAATTGTATGTTGGTTATGAATGTAAATGTCCCTGCTGATGGGCTGGCCCAATTTCTCTTGGTGAATAGGGCATAGTGGTTCTCATGCATGTTTGCTCGGTCTACTTCAGGTTATCAGATTACGTCCTCCTTTATCTCCCAATGCCTGGTAATATGAGAGCAGTGCTCTGCACCTGCTGAGCTGTGTTGTCATTGGTGAATGCACTGAAGTAAGTCATTGTCTTCTCCTTCTACAGAGGGGATCCGACGAACTCTTTTCTTCCTGCATATCCAACGGGCCCTATATCATGAACTCAGGTATGGGTGGGGGTTTGCCAGTGATGGGTGAATCCCTTTTTATTTAAAGTGCTCGTTGTGTGTCTGTGTTGTGTGCACGTTGCCATAGTGATCAATCCATTATTCAGGGGAACCGGAGCCTTCTGTTTCCCATCCTGATTGTATGTGCTTCTGTTTTACCTCGCAGCCAATGGCAACGACAGCAAAAAATTCAAAGGTGACGTCCGCAGCCCCGGTGTGCCGTCACGTGTGGTGCATGTACGCAAGCTTCCAAATGACATAAATGAAGCCGAAGTTATTGGCCTGGGATTACCCTTTGGGAAGGTCACTAATCTGCTCATGTTGAAAGGGAAAAATCAGGTAAGATGATCAAAGCGTTATATTATTGACCCTTCCATTTATGTTACATTTTTCTCTGCTTCACTGTCCCTGTTAATTATTTTTTGCTGGAAATGTTATATAAATTTGCCCTAAACCAAAATATGTATAAATTCCTGATCCTTTTGTACGTATTGTAAAGATACTATTGTTTATTCGTCATTGAATAGTGAATGTTGATATCTTAAAATAAAGTAATGGAGTCTTTTCTGCAGGCGTTCTTGGAACTAAATAGCGAGGAGTCTGCACAAACAATGGTGACCTACTACTCATCTGTCACTCCGGTGATCAGAAACCAACCCATTTACATGCAATACTCAAACCACAAGGAGCTCAAGACCGACAACTCTCCAAACCAAGTGGTGAGGTTGATTGATAGCATGCAATCATTCCGAGCAAGTTTTGAACTAGATGTTTTGTGTTTTTTGCAGTCCAAACACAAAAGGAAAATCTCTTGACTTCTGAGTGCTGTAGCCTTTTAGCTGTTCAAAACACTTTAAACTGAAACCTAACCAGCAAATTTGTGTGTGGAGTTTTAACATGCAAGTTTTACAAAATCCCCTGAAGTTTTAGAGTCCTCAATTTATTTTATTTGTTAATTTACTGGATATGATTTCACACTGATAATCAAAAGACATTTTTCTTCTAGCGTGCGCAAGCCGCTCTGCAGGCAGTTAATGCACTGCATGGAGGTGGAATGGGAAGCATGGCCATTTCCACAGATGCAGCAAGCATGGGAGGAGGTGGTGGAGGAGGAGCTCAAAGCCCTGTTCTCAGAGTCATTGTTGAAAACCTGTTCTATCCTGTCACTTTGGATGTGCTACACCAGGTACTTTAATGTTTGTTTTGAAAAAAGAAAAACAAGTAGAGAAATATTGATTGTGGTTAATTTAAATTAATGTGTATGATGTGCTCTGTAATTACCTCAAAAGAAGTTGCATTTTAGTCCTTCTAGCAATTGTAGGAAACCTGTTCCTATTTAAATGACAATACCACACCGAATGAACAAATGCTACACCTACTACATTGTGGAAATGTTTTTCAAAACTGCCCGGCGTATTTTCTAGCTGTCTGTCGAAGTAGGCAAATGTCTGGGTTATTTTGTTAACCTATAATTTACTATATTTGTTTTATTGTTTTTTTTTTCCAGATTTTCTCAAAGTTTGGTACTGTGCTGAAAATCATCACATTCACCAAGAACAACCAGTTCCAGGCACTGATCCAGTATGCAGATGGAATGACAGCTCAGCATGCTAAACTGGTAGGACTGGTGCAACCGGCATACTTTAGCCTTTGTGTGATGCACTTTTAATTGTGAAACTGTTCCATTACCAAATGGAAAGACATCTTGGGCTGGCATGGTTATTTTTTTGTTTACAACTCTGTAATGTTGGTTTAGTCTATAAAGCCATGCTTTGTGAATTGTTACATTCTTGCACTAACCCTTCCCAATATGTTACAGTCTCTGGATGGACAAAACATCTACAATGCCTGCTGCACCCTGAGGATCAGTTTCTCTAAGCTCACCAGTCTTAATGTTAAGTACAATAATGACAAGAGCAGGGACTACACCAGGCCGGATCTCCCAACAGCTGATTCACAGCCTTCACTGGACCACCAGACAATGGCTGCTGCAGCTTTTGGTAATTCTTGGAGCAGGAATAAAATTTTTGAAAGTTCTAGTTGAATCCACATATGTCAAAAGATGTTAAACATGTTCTGATGACTCATTCCAGCTGCACCAGGTATAATCTCTGCCTCTCCTTTTGGAGGAGCACATGCCTTTCCACCAACATTTGCCATTCAACAGGCAGCAGGTCAGAATGCATTCCATTTAATTTGCACTTGAAACCAATTTTTCTATTATTTACTAATCATTGTTAACACTATCCCAGTACACATGTTCTTCACTCAGGAATGATCACTTCTTTCTCGCAGGTCTGTCAATGCCTGGTATCCCCAGTGCCCTGGCGTCATTAGGCGTTGCCCACTCTGGCATGGCGGCAGCTGCTGCAGCTGCCAGCCGGCTGGGTCTTTCAGGGCTCACAGCCACTGGGGGACACAATGTCCTGCTGGTCAGCAATCTGAACCCTGAGGTCAGTATCCTTGTCCCCAATCTGAGCCAGTCTACATCCTCCCTGTCAGTAGCATAGCCCTAAACAGCTAATCAAAACAGTTTTGTATTTTACATTATGATTCCCCATTAAGAAACCACCATTACGTTTCCCCAATTCAACCACAAAGATGTGATAAGTTATAGCACCCCCTGGTGACGACACTTAATAAATTAGGATGGGGTTAATAAACTCTTCTTTTCAGGATCTCTCTGTGTTTGACCAAACCTGCTGCATTTCTTGACCTGCCACTTTGCTCACTGTGAATTTAAAGTTTATTCAAAACACTAACTTCTTTTTTTATTTTAAACTTACCATTTCATATCTTCATTTTTGTCCATTAGTTTAAATCATTCTTGAGTTGTTGGAGAGACAATATTACTTTTGTTCCTATTGTATTTTGATAAATATACATATGTATGTAATGTTATTTTTAATACATATAGTACATGGTAATGTATAAGCCCTCCTCCTAGTAGCTTTAATGTTGGATTGTTAAACATTATTTGTCTTCATTTATTTTCATATGTTATTGTACTTTTGATTATTTATTTAAATCAGCATTTAGTCTAAAAGTAAATATTGTCTCTGCCTTTTTTCTGTATTTCATTGTTAATCTTTTTTTCTCTTCTTTTTCTCCTAGTGTTCCCATAGTGACAATGCATTTTAATTTAGCCAGTTCTACTGTCTGAAGCACTACATTTCTTTGTGTATACTGACCTTGTTTTTTACTTCCTTTTTTTTCTCTCTCTCCTTTCTGTCTGTCCCCCTTCTCCCTCTTTTTTTTTGTTTTAAAACATCCTTTCACCTCAACTATTGCCAACTGACTGCACGCCCCATGACCAATTTTACCCTCTGTCCTCCACCTGCCCCCACCCCTCTGCCACTCCTGTTAATACTGTGACCTCTCCTTTTCCTCCCAACCATCCAACCCTGTACAATGTCCCAAATATGGTCCCCCTACACAACAATTGGAAAAAACAAATCTAAAACTTTGGCACTTCATTTGGTTCCCCTGACTCTGCCACCACCTGTCCACCCACCATCTTTTCTCCTCCACCTCACCTTTTTCTCCTCTTGTGCTGTCTTCCTGTCCTTCCTTCATCCTCTTCGTCCCTCATGCCTCTACTTCCTCCATGGTACTGTGGCCTTCCTGTGGACCTCGCTGCCTGTGGCCTGCGGACATGTCCCGACTCCACTCCACTGTCCTCCACTCCGCTCCGTCTTTTCCCTTGTTCCCTGTTCCCTCTCCTCCCCTTTTGGCCCCCTCCTGCCCCGCTGCTCCCCCTGCTGTCTCTAAAGAGCGTTACGCCACACTGCCTCTTTATTCTTTTCGGTACGTTATCATCCTTTCATCTTCTTTATTTTATTACTACTGTTACCTGGCAAGGTGGGCATGTCTTTGTCTCATTTTGTTGGCTTTTTTTAACCACTGATGGCTTGTCATCAGGCTACAGGGCTATGAAGGGTGGGGGGTTGTCTGTTTTGTGGGGTTTGTATGAACTGTTTCTGGTGTTTGTGGGATTGTGTAAGGGAAGTGAGATGAGATCGTTATACATGGCTGCAGCATTTCATCTATTTTCTCCACTTGTCCACCCAAAAAAGTGCTGTCAATGAGTCATGAGTGAGACAATTTGTTTAAACTTTTAAGTTATTGATCAAATCGTTAAAAGCGGAGGGGGTTTGATGGTGCACAGAAAGATGAAATGCTGCTGCTCATTGAGTTAACATATCCCATGGAAAATATAATAGAAAATACCTTTGAAGCTTGTCAGTTAAACATGATGTAGATTTGTGCATGTTTAAGTTTATTCATGCTTCTCTTAAAACAAACCTTCACTAAATTCATCAAGCCCCACAGATAAATAAAACTGATCGGGAAGTCCTTAATTTTTGATCTCCCTGAAAAGCCTGTCAGCTTAACTGTGGGCACTTGTAGTGTTACTTGCAGAAATTGAAAGGAAAAAAAAATCATCAGCAATTTTTTAATAGCCTGCTAGATAGTATGTTAGTTTATCAGTTCTATGAATGGGTCTGATGTGATGTTTTTGTTGCTGTGAGTGCTGAGTGGGTGCTGTGGATATCCTGGTCTAAAATGTGTTGATATGTTGTAACATCTGTTTTTTTTGTCAATTTAGGTGTGTATGGCGATGTGATAAGGGTGAAGATTTTGTTCAACAAAAAGGAGAACGCTTTGATCCAAATGTCTGATGGCACACAGGCACAGCTAGGTAGCTATGACCTAGGGATCCAAACAACCTTAAATAGTCCACAGTTCATCGATTACATGTTTACGCTGCACAATTTTCAACATCTGAGCATTGCCTCCTCCTTTCTTGTAGCCATGAGCCACCTCAACGGCCAGCGCCTCCATGGCAGGGCAATGCGTGTGACCTTGTCCAAGCACAGCACGGTGCAGCTGCCCAGAGAAGGCCACGAGGAGCAGGGGCTCACCAAGGACTACAGCAACTCTCCGCTGCACCGCTTCAAGAAACCGGGCTCCAAAAATTACTCCAACATCTTCCCACCTTCGGCAACACTCCACCTCTCCAACATACCGTGAGTTTGTCACAGGGCCCTCATTTCCACTCTCTTTTTCTGCCTTTGCTTTTATTTATTTATTCTTTTTCCTTTTTCATCCCTTCTCATTTTCTATATAAAGCACTTTGGATTTATACGCTGTGGCTCGTTTCATTTTACTCTAGAGACAGATACTTAGAATAAATCAAGCTTCTTTATCCCTGAGAGCTAGAAAAAGTCTAATGTTGTCTGTATCGCATTCCTTGAATCTTTCAGACCTTCTGTGGTGGAGGATGACCTCCGACGACTGTTTGCCAGCTCAGGAGCCACAGTCAAAGCCTTCAAGTTCTTTCAGTAAGTTGTTTTTTATTATTTGAGCTTATTTCTTTGAGTGAGTGATTTACAATATTAATCTAGAGGGTTGCATTTGGTGAAGCGTAATACTTCTTTGAAGTTGTTTTTATGTTAGTAATGGCCTTCTTTGTTTAACGTGAGAAACTTGCTGTTGGAAATTTAAATTGCTTCACTGCAGCTACTCTAAATTTGTAAATGTGTATTTACCTAATTTAGACTGTTTACAATCCCTCAACTCAAACATGAAACAAAAGAAATGAAATTAAAGGTTAATTTGGCAAGCATTGTAAGATGCCTTTTTTCCCCCTACTCTTTAAAGGAAAGATCGTAAGATGGCCTTGATCCAGATGGGATCAGTCGAGGAGGCCATCGAGTCGCTCATCGAATTCCACAACCACGATCTGGGAGAGAACCACCACCTCAGAGTGTCCTTCTCTAAGTCCACCATCTGAGTGCCTTCCTTCTCTACCTTCAACTCTATTGCCACCTCGATGTCACGCATTAGAGTGGACATGGACACACAATGTTTGTGGAGGTGTTTCTGTGCAGTGTGTTGGCTCCTTTTCCAAGTTCTTAAAAGTTCTGCTTCATTATTAGATTTGGGCATCTCAGTTGATCCAAGGTGCTCCAGGTCCCGCTTCTGATTTCCCAATGTGGAAACGGGATATTATATATTATAGTTACATTTTAACAAGAAATGAAACTGAGATTTTATTTTTCATTTCTCCCAAAAAACATATGTTTGTGTTAGCTCGTCGTTAAATATTAAAGTACAACTTACTAGACTTAGACAAGTTAATGGGTTTTTCCTTCTATGTTTCTGGCACTTGATCAGTGGCTGGATTCCAGTGTTTACAACAATGTGAATTGTTTAGTTGACTCTTTCAGTTTGCAGGGAAAGAGGTTCTTTATTGCAGCTCATTTCCAGCTTTATTATAGGTGGCACATTATGATGCATTAGTAAGATTGGTGGAGTTCCTATGGCCACTTTAAAATCCCTCCTCAACCTCATTTGTATTGACTTGATATAAACAGATGAGGATTCCATTCATGCCCGTGGTGCCCAAACCTAATTCATGATAAATTCCATCCAGAAGTCTTAAGTGGAAAGGGCAACATGATGCACAGGAAACCTGTCAAACCTTAATGAGTTGAAAATAATTATTTTTATAAGGTCACATCACGGAAGCTTAAGTGTCACTTTAGACCATATAAAACATAACCTTCATCGACATATGTGGATTAAAATCAATCCACGTGTGACGTACTTCATCATTCCTCTCACTATATTAATTGTTTGGCTTTACCTGTGTGTGCCTTCTTGACATGCCACTTTTGAAGCAGTTTGGCCAGTATGTTCTCAATTCTTTGACGGGGATTTTTGTTTTGGCTCACAGACCTTCATTTTACTTGTATCTCGGTGTCACTTATTCTTCAGTTCCCAAAGTTATTTGGGGGCGGATCCAGACCACTATCTGAAGTCGATATGAGAAGACAGCACCCACAGTCGTGTGCCTTACACATATCCCAACCAGATTGCCTTAAGCGTTGCTCCGGCTTCATTTAACAAAGTTGTGGTTCATGGCAAAAAAGAAGCCTTTTTCCTTTACCAGCATGGTTAAAAAGAGTAAAAGCGGCCCAGGCAGTCTCCAGTTTCTTATGTACCCATTTGTAAGATTATAGTCTCATATATGTAGAATCTATGAATGTAAGTCAGTTAGATGCCTAATATCCTTGCTAGGAGATGTAGCTCTGTTAGGTGTATGGTGGCAGGAGTAGAGCTGTCCTACATTCTCCTCTCACCCCCTTCCACGTGGACAGTGGTGACAGGGGGGGGCCTCATTTAATCATTTTTACGTTCATCTGTATGTGGACACATATATTCATTTATCAGTTAATTTTTTTTTTATATATTAGCATTTACATGTGTATCACTTTTAAACTTAATTGTTGAAACTTTCAGTTGTGGTTGGGTTGAAACATCATCAGCAGTGCCTTCATTGCTTTAGTTAAAAATCTGAAGCTGAGACAGTTGACCTGTTTACCTCTTATCCAGCTGTTTAATCTTAACTCTTCTACAGTGATGCCTTTCTATCATAAGATTATGTGTAAATTAACAGCTGGGAGGTGTCTTGTCAACCATTGTTAAAGGAGAATTCCTAACTTTTCAACCCACAGATATGTTGTTTGTTGCCAATCACTGCCAGTAGGGAACAAGGAAATCCAAATGAAAATACCTACCAGGTGCTGTGTAACATTCATGTAGATGAAATGTGGAAAAAAGTGTTTAGTCTATACTAGTGGAGCAACATCTCTACAGAACAGGAATTTGGCTTATGTAACTTTGATACACATTGGTTAATAGAAAATACTGCAGTTTTCCTATCAGACATATTCTTTTTTTTTTTTCAAACAATTAACTTGGTACAGAAAAATAATATTTTATCCTACTGGCAGCAGTTGTGACCTCCAACATAGTTTTGTGTTGACGATTCACCTTTAATAATGGTTTTGAACTGTGTTGGGAGGGAAAGGATGCTGTGGAATTTCCTCTTAAACACAGGGCAACAGGATTATAAAGTCGGGGCCAAGACCTCCCAGAACCCATGTTGGTGCCCACGCAGTCAGGTTCTTTAGTGCAATTTTTTTTTTATTCATAGGTCCAAGTTTTGGCACCAAAACACTTAAAAGTCTTAAGCGTCATCACATTCCTGTGTGCCTGAACGAAGCACCACCAAACTTTTTTTTTTTGGATCAGTACCAGATCTTCTGTCTCAATTTTTGTATGATTGTTATTATGCATGAATTAACAAGAGCTTCATGTAGCTGCAGACGGTTATTGCTGTTTAAGGACCAAAGTTATCTTCTATCCCTGCTGTTTTTTTTTTTCCTGTAGTGTTGTGATATCGTCAAACTTGTGTCACATTCCTGCTTTTCCACAAGAAACAAGTCTTTCTTCTTTTTCCCCCTTTTTTTTTTCTTGTAGACAAATGTCACCAGAGTGTTGGGTAACAGCAAATTCTGTATTTCCTTTACTGTTTTTGGTTTGATTCCACATAGAGCTGATGATAATAGATTGGAGAATCTTAGCTCTGTTGTTGACAGTGTAGATCAATCACCTTTTTCCTTAAAAACTTTTCCTCTTTTTTTTATATGAGGGCTGGATGGGGGTTATTATATGAAGCGAGGGTTGACGGTTGTATATATTCATGTTTTTGTACCACAGAAAAATCATTTGGATTATGTCCGCTTTACGTTCAAAACATGTATATTTTGATAAAAACGATAGCAGACCTATAGGAGCTCCACGGGGCTGCCAAAACAACAGAATTTAAAAAAAAAAAAAGATTTTGTAACACAAAGACATTAAACCTATGTGAACACAGAAGTTTGTCTGTATGTACCCGCTCTCCCGCCTCCGTCAGTCTGACTGTCCTTGTCTCTTTGCATCTTCTGCTGCCTTCAATAAATCTTTAGTTTGTTCCCTCTTTTACTTGGACTCATTTGGTTTCCACCCTTTTATCTTTGTCCTATGGACTGCTGCTGCCGCCGCTCTTTTATTAGTTAACATCTCCTGTAACATTTTTTTCGCATTTCCCCATACTGTTTTACTACCGGTGGGTTTTTAATCTTTTTATTAATTTAAATTCTGATTTCCCACTTTGTACTCATCCCATCTTGAACTGTCAGCCAACTGGGCCTCAGCACAAAACCCAGCTGCTCCGCTTTGAAACCACTGCATCGATGATGGAGACAAAGGGTGGAGGTTATTTGATATTCAGTCTGCTGTCCTCAGTGGTTCTGAATAATTTTCTGACCTTTTTAAGTTTAGCAGGTCTTTGTTATTGTTAAGATGGGTGTAGCTGCGAGGGACTTGATTTTTCTGGAGAATGATGATTAGAATGAAGCACTCGGCCTGTCTTCCATACATCTATGGCAGCGGTTCAGACTTTATACATCATGTACCACCAAAATATTACTGTCAAAGTAGCTACATTGTTCAATATTTTAATATAGCAATATAACCCTGTTACCTGCTGTATGTTTAGCTAATTTGAACTGCAGAAAATGTTGATTAACAGATAAATTCTAGCTTGTACTTAACTACAACTAAGTTGTAGCTTGTAACAGCTGGTTAAAATATAACAGAATTGACTTTGACCCATAAATCCTCTAGTTTTCACTGATAAACCTAAGTTAAAACCTAGTTTGGTCACTTCCATACCTAAAACATGTGGAACAAATGCCTTTTCTAGTGTGTTAACTATTTTAATTTTAGATAGATAGATAGATAGATAGATAGATCACTTTATTCATCCCCGGAGGGAAATTGGGTTGTTACAGCAGTCCGAACATTAGGGATAATAAAATAAAAGTAAAATAAAATAACAGAAAATAAGTACCAAAATAAAAGTAAAATAAAATAACAGAAAATAAGTACCAAATAACAGAAAATAAGTACCAACAATAAACACAATAAAACTACAAAAAATGACAGAATCTATCCGGAGCTACTGCAACAGGCTCCCACTAGGGCGGCGCCATCTTCCACCAAAATATTACTGTCAAAGTAGCTACATTGTTCAATATTTTAATATAGCAATATAACCCTGTTACCTGCTGTATGTTTAGCTAATTTGAACTGCAGAAAATGTTGATTAACAGATAAATTCTAGCTTGTACTTAACTACAACTAAGTTGTAGCTTGTAACAGCTGGTTAAAATATAACAGAATTGACTTTGACCCATAAATCCTCTAGTTTTCACTGATAAACCTAAGTTAAAACCTAGTTTGGTCACTTCCATACCTAAAACATGTGGAACAAATGCCTTTTCTAGTGTGTTAACTATTTTAATTTTAAGGTTTTCTCCCTTTAAATACTACTCTTTGGTTAATTTGGAGCGAAATCTGCCTTATTTGGACCTCTTAATTTACTATCGAGGCATTAAATTAAAACTATGGAGCATTATGTTGTTTATACCACTGAAATTTAATTGTACAATTTGATCACTCATCCAAACATTGGTCTTGTGTGAAGAAAAAAATGTATCCACAAGGGGGAGCTCTTGCTCTCTGTTAGTCCTCAAAAGCCTCTGAAGAGAGGTGACTTTACCTGCCATGCCCAATGTCAGCAGTTAGTGGCTAAATCTCCAGGGCTTCAGAGTTTTTGTTTTGACTTCACAAAGCAGTGAAGAGGTTTATTCCATAAATCTTCCTCACTTGTAGGGAAATCACAATCTAAGTGCGGTGGCAACTGTCAGACATGCTACAGACTCCACGCTACACAAGACAGTTATCAGCCATCATAATGTTATATTATTTCCAACAGTCTCTGTGTCTTGAGTCCAGGTGTTATTTAAAAAAAATGTTCTTGACGTTCATCCTTCTCCATCTCCACGGCAACAACTTGATACGTCCGTGCCCCCTTCATACTTCACACCCTTGTTCACGCAGAGCATTTTATTTCTTTTGCCCTTTTGGATCCAATAAGCAAAGCGTTTGCTCTGTACTAGGAGAAATTTAAATGTGAAACTAAGCGAACAAAACATGCCTACACTGATATGCATCGAGATGAAACAGGATAAAAATGACGTCTAAACTTGCACATTGGTAGTTTATCTGAATAACCGAAAAACTAGGAAAGAAAAGCAAGCACCTAGTTATCATGATCCACATCAATGCACACAATAAAATGTGATCCGTGCATTTAACCCATCACAAAAATGAACAGTGGACAGCTTCGAGCGCCTGAGCAGTGAAGTACAGTACTATGTTCAGAGCACTTTAGTTTTAACATGGTAGCTGGGAGATTTGAACCCAGAACCCTCTGGACATGGAGTGTGGGGTGGGCCCCCCTGGGAAGGCGCGGTGCGATGCTTTTTTTCCGCCATACTACAATAAAGTGTAATTGCACATCCCTGTAAGTTGAACTATATCTCTATTTTTGTTTCTTTATGTTAACAAGGATACGATGTTATACAGAGGTGTAGCTAGAACTATTTTATAGACAAATGCTATTATTTATAGTTGCGGTGGAGAGTGGGTGGTGGGGTGAGCGCGAATTGTTTTCTTCTTGCTAGGGGGGGCGTAAGAGAAAAAGACTGGGAAGCACTGGTCTCGACCAAAGTTCGATTCCTTAACCTCTAAACCATCACCCAAAATTTACAACAGTCCTCAACAGGGACTTGGACCCTGGACCCTAAGATTAATAGTCTGATGCTCTACCAACTGTCTGTGAAGATCCAGGTCATGATATCCAAAAATGATATGAACAACTCTTCACACCTTTGTCCAGTGATGAAGGGAGTGGTCTATAGGGTTAGAACCACTAGAGTCCCCTCTCACATCAACCAGAAACTGAAGAAGTTCCTCAGTTGAGGAATGAAAAGTCTTTTAACTCCAAGAAGAAGTCCAGTTGCTGTCAACTAAACTCTTTGTTGGGTCTACCAACTGAGCTATCCAGGCTCTGGATCCACCAAATAGCATTGAACATCTAATTGTGTTATTGCGTTATTTTACCAACTGTAGATATGATGAACTATGTTTGCATGTTCTTTACTTACTTTGCCTTTACAACTTTTCATAATTTTCCTTGGGCTAATTGTAAAGTATATGTGATTGCTCAAGGCTAAACAGTTAAGATAGTATCTAGTGTGGGAATAACGATGTCTATTTTATACAATATGTATTGTTTTTGCAAATGATGGTTAGGATAAGTGCTATATCTTTTTGACTAGCAGCTAGCCAGCAGCCTAATTTGGCTATTGCTAGCTTGTAGTTGATATGTTCAAAAATTTTAGATTTAAATAAACCATGTTACTGCAGTTTATCATATTTTATTATGTTAATATTGTTCCGTGCTGTGTAAAAAAAAACATTTTTGATTCGTCAGGCTAAGAAACTCTGCTGCGTTGACATGATAAGCTCCCATGGGCCGTACAAGATGACGAGGCGGGCTGCATTTGGCCCCCAGGCCTTAAGTTTTTTTTTTTTTTGCTTCAAGTTCTACTTTTTGCTGAATTCAAATTTTTTATCTAACTTCACTGAGCCATATTGGATGAACATGTTGCCTAATCTTGCAAACGTTATTTATCCAAGAAAACAACACTTAAAAAATAAGATGGCAATTTGAACTTAAATTGTAGGCTAGACATGTTGTGTAAAATACTTGATGGTCAATTACACCATCTAAAAACCTCTGGTCTCCACCATGTCTCCTCATTTCTACTGCAAACTAGTTTTCTGTGTCATTTTTTTGTGTGTGTGTGACTCCAAACCAGCCCCAGCCCATGTCTCCTATTTGTTAGCCTAATCCAGACCCGTGGGACGTTCCTGGCTTCGTTCAGTCTGATGTGCGCTCAAAGCTAAACGCAACCATGTGAGGTCGCGATCCCACCACATCTGGTAGCATTTATTTACATTAGTCTTGTGGTCTCTAATCAAGAAAACCCCATGGCCACACGTACAATAGTGCAGCCCCCAACGGTATCTGGGGTCGAGGGCGAGCAAACAATTCGGGGGGATTGTCCTGTGAGTGATTTGTGACGTTCCCCGTCCTCAAAAGGCAGGGGTTTGGTGGATGTTGGGGCAAATTTGCATGAAGGCTATTTGTTAGTCAACAGGTCCAGAAAAAAAAAATCATCTGTCTTGTGTTTTATACCATGGTTATGTGACATAGTTCATATGTCTGTGATTTAACAGCAAAGCTTTCACAAGACTCGGATAGTCATAAATTCTGGGTTTTGACAACCTTTTTAGAGGCCTATGTATCCATTCTGTCTCACACTAATTTAGATTTAGAGTCACTTAACCATCCTGGAGGCATAAATCTTCGCACATGTGTGCGTTTTATGAGATTTGGGGCTTCAGTCTCCCTGAATGACACAGCAAAACCAGAGGATGTCTGGGAAAAAAAGCCACCAGGAGACGACCCACCTGTTTACATATGCACAGCCTAGACTGATGTTTGAATTATTCATCCACGGAGGAGAACACCATACAGCTGTGTTTGGGTTATGAGCGCCGTCCGAGTTCCGTCCTCAGTCCCGGAGTCAGCGGCGGTAAAGTTGAAGGCCTCGCTGTGCAGACGCAGCGTAGCAGAGGGAAACTGGGACACTTTGCATAATGGATTCAGCTGAGAGACAACAATAAGACGTGAGCGATGGAGTCGTTTTGAAATGATAACACAGGGCATTTGAAGATTAAAGGTGTGACAAGTCAGTCTGTTGCTATTACACTGAGCCCTTAAGGTTGGAACTTAGCTGCCACTTATGTTCTAAACACTATTTGGCTTTAAAGGTTCTCATTTAGCGACTTAAAAACTGATTCTGATTTGTCTATTTTGGGAAATTTGGCTAAGACTAATTGGCTTACGTTTGTTTTTTCTTATTTTCTGCGCTTTTAACTACTTTTAGTTATTTAGCTGTATTTGTCCAAGCCACCAGTTGTTTATAATCAGCCTTTTTTATAATCTGCCTTTTTTTAAATGTAGCATCTACTTTAGGGGCCTTTTATTTTTATGTAATTCAGGAAGATCATGTTGCGGGGTTAAAGGAGCAGACTTAGGTCCAGAAGGTTTCCGGTTCATAGTGGCACAGTGGGCTCACCACCTGGAGGAAGATTTATGAGGGGCTGGTACAAAGCTGTGAGATTTGAGTGTCACTAAAAAGCTACTACAAAGATTTTTGATCAAGTAGTTTCAGCTTGGGCTTTCACTTTGGTCCAGAGGCAATGGTTCTGTCACTGTTGTGAGACCCCAAGGTTCGACTCCTGGGCAGGGCTGTTGATTTCCAGTGGGCTCATCAACCTACAGGTCCACAAAGTTCCAGGTTTGAGTCCACCAGCTGCCAGGTTGCCACTGAGGCGCTATGGCCATAGCAGTCTCCCGAACAACATAATTTCCAGTGAGCGTACCACCCACAGGAAGGCTCACAGTATGAAGCAGTGTGATTTGGGTGGCAGTAGTGGAGGCTGCTGCACCTATTATGGATGAAGATGAATAAATGTTGAGAGGTTTAGTTGATGTTCATATCTTGGATAAATACGTTATTTTTTTAGCTAATTCTGTCAACTCTTTCCCACGTCTTTCATTAAATTCCAATTTTATAACACATTTATTTCTTCTGTGTTGACCTACTGTCATCATTTTCACAACACAATCCAACATGTAAAGAAAACTTGTTGGAAATGCATCTCCCTGATAGTTTGGTGTCAACAAGGTCCTACTGTACATCAACATATTATACTTGGCAGGTTGTCAACAAGCCATCGGAGCGGTTTGTTGACATCTCTGTCATGGCTCTGAGCTTAATTTGTCAAAGATTGATGTTTTTTTTTTTTACAAAGGATGCTGCACACAAACATCAACACACCCCATAGGAGGCAGCACGGGTGGCGGCGTGCTGTCATTCATAGTTATCACTGGAGTTTATGGCTCACAGGTTTCCAGACATGCTGCTGACTCCTTCCTGCCCTTTGGGCCCTAATGGACACTGATGGAAAATGACTCCAGTGTTTCAGCGATCCATCAGACACCTCCCGCCCCTTCCTCATCCTGCTCTGCTGCCTCTCAGCGTCATTAATCAGGCCCGGCTTTCAAACTCATCATGAAGTTCTTCACAAGTCCAGATGCGAGCCAGATGAACAGGTGGCTGTAGTGGTCATTCATCACACGAGTAAGCAATCACCAATGTGACACAAGCGACGTCTGGAGCCAACCAACCAAACGGCTAAGGACAGTATGTGAGAGGAGGGTCAGTGTGAGGATGATGGGAGGTGAAGGTGTGCAGTCGGAATCATGGACGAATCGTTGGGTCAAATCCAGACCTCAATTGTTGTTTAGGTCTAGTTCATGTGGTCTGAAATCTGAGTCCGCGAAGAACCTTCTCAAGTAGAGTTTACTACTTTAGAAGAGCCTTTGACTTAAGAAAGTTTGGTAAAGAGTGATGGAAGACAGGCCCTCATTGGTTTCACAGGCTGGAAAGAATGTTTTAATTATAATGTTTGAGACTATCAGTCAAAAGTTTGGGGTCACTTATTTTTCGCAAGACCCTTTTTTTTTAACGATGATATCCACCCATTTATTTTTTTTCACCTGATTATCTGTCACCATATCTAAGGTGCAGCGGTCTCCATGACTGCCTCTCAAATCTCATTGCACCACACTGTTTCTCCCTGCAGGTGGTGAGCCCGCTGGAAGCCATCCGCCCTAACCAGGATTCAAACCTGCGCAGGAGGTGAACCTTGGAGTTTCACACCAATGACAGTGACAATGATCCTGGTCCAGAGTGAAGGCCCTCAATGGAAATAACTTAAATAAACTAATACACTCCATACATTGCTAATGTAAAAAAAAAACAAAAAACTTCTCTTGTTGCAAAGTCACTGGCTTTTGGTGCAATATCTGCACAGCGTATATTTACACCAACTATCACTCCAGTGTTGTAATGGTACAATGTGTTTGCTTAGTGTATCAAAGAGATAATGGATGATTAGAAAACCTTTGTGAAATGCTGTAATTGCTGCAAATGGAGGGTTTTTTGATGAAAGCAGTTTTAAAAAGTTTCAAATACAAACAATTATTTCTAACCTTGTCATTGTCTTGACTAAATACAACATTTACAAGTGGGACTTTTAATAGAAATCACAAGAAATGTCTGGGTGAACACAAACGTTTGAGTTAGTGCCAGAGTCAAGGTCTCTGTCATTGGTGTTGAACTCCAGGACAAGTTCAAAACCCCTTTTCTACAGTTGGCTTCCAGTGGACTCACCACTTGCAGGGAGGTTCATAAGAATCTGGTACGGTACAGTGAGATTTGGGTGGTGGTCATGGAGACTGATGCTCCAAGACCTGGTCACTGATGTGGACAAAGACAGATTGATGGAAGGATCAATTTTTTTCAACTTGTCACACTGTCCCTCCACTTCTGTAAAGTTTTAGTTAATTAAGGAAGATCATGTTGAGAGGTTAAGGAAGCAGACTTGGATCCACAAGGTTTCTGGTTCAGGTCCACCAGCTGCCAGGTTGCCACTCAGGTGCTTTGAACATAGCACCATCCCAACCCACATAATGTCAAATTGCAATGTCTGGGTGACCCCTAACTTTGGAACAGTATTGTACAATGACACAGTGGGCTCACCACCAGGAGGCAGGAAGGTTAATTGGGGGAGGGGGGTGCAACAGGGCCATGAGATTTGGGTGGTGTTAGTAGAGACAGCTGCCCCCACAACCTGTGGTGGTTGTGTTGGCTTAGTGGCTAAGGAACCGGACTGGGGTCTGCAGGGTTCCAGATTTGAGTCCACCAACTGCCAGGTTATCACTGAGCCCACTGAGCATGGCACCGTCCCCACTCACTGCTCTCCACATGCTCAAAGCTGCCCACTGTTCACTTTGGTGATGGGTTAATTGCAAAAATTGTGTTCAGTGATGTCAATCACAATATAAGAAAAGACAAAAAAAAAACAAAAACCCAACAGGCAACAGATAAGTACAGAAAGACTGACTATGTGAACTCCAGGCTTCGCGTCTTGGGCAAGTTTGACTCCCAGTTAGGGAAGTTGGCTTCCAGTGGGTTCCCCTACCAATGTGATTTGGGTGACAGTTGCGGAGACTGCTGCCCACGCAATCCGGTAACAGATAAGCATGTCTTTGGCCCCGATTTTGATATGTCAACTCTCTTGCCTCCTAGCTGTCCAAACTGTTTACTTCAATATTTTATTTTTTCCCCTGGCTATTGACAACATAGTAAAAAGTTGGTTGTCTCCTCAGGTTACACTGTCCTGTAATGTCCAGATATGGGTTAAGAACTCTATAGATGGTGACAGACTATTACCAACTAGTCTGTCTCACTGGTAAAAACGGACAGAAGTTCCTGTGGAGAGTCTGGAATCTTCAGAAACCATTTGTCCTGATCCATGATCCATGTCACATCGGTTCGGATTGACTTGTTGTTGAAGTTCTCCGTTTCCTGCATCCCCCGTTAGAGGCGCACCACCAGGGAGGCAGCAGTGAGTCAGTCTGCCTTGAGTCTCCAGAGGGAGTCCGGCTCAGCTCGGCTCTGCTCAGCATGGTATAGTACGGTTGTCAGACCACAGACCCCGCCCGCACAGAAAGAGAGAGAGAGAGACGGAGATTCTGTGGGAGAGAGAGAGGCAGGAGGTGGAGAAGGAGAAGGAGAGGGGAGGGGAGGCTACTTACTTCCACTCAGACCGAATCAGGAGAACTGCCGGAGAGTCTGACGGCTGCTGCCCCGTAGGTGCAGTTTGGACAGTGATGGACAGCTGAGACATCTGTGACTGCGCCTGGTCAGCGTGACGCACGGAGAAGCGGAGTCACGTTGGATGAGGAGCCGGAGACAGCAGGAGCAGGAGGAGCAGCAGTACGTGGAGATGCTGCAGGAGCGCGCCGCTGCCTGAAGAAGAGGAGGAGGTGGAGGAGAAGAAGGAGGAAGACGATGCTCCGGACTCTTATCTGTTAAGTTTGGACTCAGAGGGAGCGTAACCCACGGCACGGAGTGTTTTTCTGGAAGGTCAAGTGGAAGCGATCTCGTGCGCAAAGCTCGTCTCCAGCCCCGGTGTAACACACACACGAGGACGCTGGCGTGGTAGTGAGTGACGAGATTTCTGATAGAACCCCGAACCCACTGCGTACATTTGGAAGGTTATTCATCGAAAAGGAAGTCGGGATTTGAACCATTGATCTGCGCGTAATGGGAGAAAAGTTTGGGACCTTGACTCGCAGCCTCCAAACCGAGAACAGAAAAAACTAGAGCAAAAAAAAAGATTTGTTTTGATTTCTCCTGAGTCCGGACCAAGATTGAAAGTGACTCTCGGTCCTACATTATGACTTAAAGCACTCCGATGAACCCGATTCCCGTCCAGGACCCGATTGAGTCCAAAGACCCCCAAACCGGACAGATCTGATCTAGAGCGGATTTGTGCGGCAGGAGCAGCGGCGCAGAGACAACCTGATCCACCGGGAGCAGAAAGACACCGGAGAGTGTGTGTGAAAAGTGTGTGTGTGTGAGAGAGAGAAGGAGAGTGAGAGGGAGAGAAGCGTTTCCCACTGGATGTCTATGATGTGGTGGCAGCCCGGCCGGAGGTGTGTGATGGTGGAGGTGCTGCTGCTCACACTCCTGTCTTGGGTCTCGGTGTGGGCAGAGGAGAAGATCATCTTCGACAGACACGCAGTCTACTGGAACAGCTCCAACCCCAAGTAAGTTCGAACACCTGTGAGTGTGTCTGCGCCCACTCACCCGGGCTGCTCCTTCACCTGGTTTTCAGGGGACCGGTTGTCTTTCACATGTCCCCAAATCCTGGTCCCCATGCACTGGAAACACCATCTATATGTCTTTAAGTTTGGATGATGAGGGTGAGGATGAGGGTCTCTCACCAAAGCCGCCGCGTAAACTTGTGTACCAGTGTGTGTGTGCGCGTGCGTGTGCAGCGGGGGACATGGTCTGTCCCCTCTGCTTGCCTTGAATTCCCATGTTTGCCCCTAATCTAGCAGTTATTCTGAATCAGAATCAGTGCCACTAAAAAATACACAACACTATACTACTTGTATTTTTAATATTTTTACAAAACCATCTCTGTTGATCCCCGATGACAGGAATTTATAGTTTTTTAGCAGCAACAATTTACAAAAGCAAAAATAACAAGGACTAAGAGGTGCTGGGTTCAATTCCACCCTATCTGACATCTCAGGATGTGCAGCCCGAATAAAGGGCAACTAGTTTTAAAACTCACAAAAAATGAATTTTTATTTGAGATGATGAAGAATGAGAGAATGAGCAAAGACGGATTAAAAATACTAAGAGATTTGAGAAAAAAAAGTCAATTAAAGCTGCAATCTGCTCCTCACATCTGCTTGGTTGTCTATGTTTTGATAATGTAGATTTCCTCGTCCATAACTAAGGTATTCAACTATGTATTTATCACATTTAATGTCAACATTAATCATTCAGTCCATTCGGTCAGAGCTACGAAGATGTGAGGGGTTTGAATCCCGATCCACAAAATAATCCACAGTTGTAGTAAAAATTTACTACATTATGTTATTTTTTATAAACTGCAGAAAATGTTGATAGAAAAAAAAACAAAACTTCTGGGACACGAAACCGTCCAGCTGGGACACAGAACTCGGTTCTCGGGCCAGGGAAGAAACAGTTTCCAACCACACCTCAAATTCATGCCCTAAAGTTCATAAAGTTGAATAATAAACGTCCACATTTGCCAACGTTGGGAAATCTACTTCTTTAATGACAAAAAAAAGGTGGAAAAGCTGGAAAAAAGGAAAATCTAGAAAAATCGTATAAACCCGCACAATGCTTTAGGTGAAAGACGAACTAAAGTAGAGTGTATGCTAGTCTGAAATTAACCAGAAACTGTAGCAGGCCAACACTATAGAGCCAAAACAGCTAGAACAAGTGGAAATATCACAGAGTTTACAGAATTATTCTATGACTCATTTTTGGAAATTTTTGTTTGAGGCCAAAATGGCCACAGAGTCGTGGTTCGGGACCAGGTTTTCGGTATTAACGTTTGGGCGGAACTGCAACGAGGATGGGGCCGTTGGACGATTTTTTTTCTTTTCTTAACAGACAGTGGACAGTGGAGACGTTTGAACCATGTTCTGGTTTTGTGATCAAACCTCATCCTCAGGTTGGAAGAGAAAGACAGTGGTCAACAAACACACACACACACTGGTGGAGCTATCACCTCAGTTTAATACCGACAGACTGCTTAACAGTCTGCTCTCTGTCCCATCCTGCAGGGGGCGTCAGTGCTGTCTGAACTAATCCATGTCCGTGTTAGTGACTGTTGTGATGGGGAAAAAAGGGTGAGGGAAAAAGGGTGAGAAATACCTGTCGCCTGTGTCTGTTGTTGGACACAATGACCATCCATGTCAGTGATGTTGAAGTCACTATGGTCCATATGTCAGGAGTCTGTCGTTTACTATTATATACAGTGTATTCTACTGTAGAGTACTGCTGAGAGTCACTCAATATGAAGTAACCGACACTGTTGTGAGTCTAAGAGGCTGCACATCTTTCGCAAAAAATATAAAAAATTGAGAAAGAATAAAAAACAGAGGAAAAATACCAGGTAATTTATTAATAAAAATATAATTTTATAAGAGAAATATATGTAATATGTTGATTCATATCAAAACGGATTTTTGTCTAAGACAATGACGTAAAATAAAAAGACGTAAAAAATGCAAATAATACAAATACACAAATAATACTGTCAGTAAAACACAAAAATATGCATAACCTATAATAACTCGCTTCTTTTTACTCTACGCTTTTTTTTTTAACCTTTTTTTTTATTATTTTAACAAAATTTAAATTAAAAGTCGTAAAACTCACATCACTTTTGTGAGTATTTATTTAGAGGAAACTCAAACTTTCCTGAAGTCCCTCACAGTTCAACAGCAGACCTGCCCTCTGCTGCTGTTTTCACCAAAAATCACCTTAAAAAACTTGAGTGTTGATTGTCCGTATTTTAGTTGAAATTTTGACACGGTGATGGCACGCTTGGAATTTTTACTTCGTAGCATTTGCGTCGGAAACAGTAGCTGCTTCTGCAGAGTGTGTGTCGGTGTGTGTCGTAGTCCACCTGCGAGGCGCTTGTTTGTGAAAGCAGTGACATCAGTTGATTTTCTTTTAACAATAGAATCGATTTTTGAGGACGTTGGGTTTTTAGGGTTTAGGCCTATGTCGTAAGAAAGTATAAATTTGATTTTTGCAGATGAATTTGTTTCAAAAACTTGCCCATTATGTAGCAGCGGTCCTCAACCACTGGGCCGGAGACCCGTACGGTCCGTGGGTGAATTGGTGCCGGGCCGCAGAGAAATAATGTTTCCTTTTGACCCCATCTGGCTATTACTTCCACTTGGTCCATATCCATATCAACAAAAGAACTGAACAATAGAATATTGTCTTAGTGAAGACAACAACAATAAACTCAAAATGACGCAGAATCATTGATACAAGAGTCTAACCTTTTTATACCGGTAGCAGAAAATTATAGGCTGTGTGCACTTGAGAAATCCTTGTTGTGCCCATGCACAGTTAATTTGGGTAGGAAGATTCTATAGGTAGCAAATATTTCAGAACACTGGAAATTAGATTTTATTAAGGGGTATTTATCTGCCACAACTTAATGACCGGTCCGAGAAAAAAGTAACAGACATTTAATCGGTCTCTGGTGCAAAAAAACGGTTGGAGGGACACCGGTCTATAGGATGAACAGCACTGAGATTAGAACACAATACTTGCTGTAGAAAATACACAAAACAAAAATACAGGTCAGTTGCGCTTTCTCTATGTAGTGGCGTCCAAACACTGGTCTGTGGCCCGTGTCCAGGCCAGAAATATTCCCCCTTGATATACTGTATTTCATCTTTGCAGTACTTTTGTTTGGCTTTGTTTATTTCGAGCAAGTACAGGATTACTGCACAGCCTCATAAACCCCGTCTACCTCAATGGTTCTCAGTAATTTTTAGGGATGTCTTATTGTGATCAGTGGGCCAACATTATCGGATATTTGGATATTAGTGCAATTACGGAATATCAGTAAGAACACTATTTTCTTTTTCCACTGATAATAAAAATCCAATTCCTGAGTTTTGCTAAATCTACTGCAATCACATAGGGTTCTTAAATGTTTACTTGCATTTTGGATGGTGTATCGAGGTATTGGTCAAAATCTGAAAATTAATTGTTTTGCCAATATCGGCAAAAGTTAATATCGGACATCTTAGTTTTTTTCTCCCATACCCTTCTTGGGAACAGGAATGTTTTCTTGCCCTCCTCTGCCTCCAAGACTTTTATCCTCGTGAAATGAAATATTGAGAACCTCATAATGTATATTTTTATCTGTATAAACCACTGTATAAATTGCTGCCACCTAGTGACGAGAGTCTTATTCAAGCATTACAGCAGTGGAACAATTTTGTCCAGGTTGGCCCTTCATGCCACCCTTGGCACTCCAACGTGCCCCCGCACGGGGCCCGCCCCACTATTTGCGAAAAAGTGTTCTACCTTGATGTAACGACTGATTTAATATACGGAAAAAACTTAGTTTTATGAACAATAACATCGTTACACCAGTCATAGACCTGTGTGTTCAGTTTGTGCTAGTAGCACCCCCTGCAGGGAAGTGGTATTTATTTACTCACTCGCTCCCTGCATGAAAGATGCCTCTAAATTTCCAGTTTGACTTTTCACCTGCAGCCGGATTCGATTTTGGCCCTCGTTGAAATCCAGGTTGACGTAAAGGCCTTAGATAACTTCTATGTTTTATTTATTTCTTGTCATTTACAATAACGTGTGCAAACCACATGCCTTCACAAGCATCGGCATGCACACACACACACACACACACACACACACACACACATGCTTGTCTTTAGCCAGCCCTCTCATTGACATGGGGCAGAGCACACTGCGTCCGTCGGTCTAATGGTTTGTGACAACCTGGCCTGCCTCTCTTTTTCTCTCTGTCCATCTCCTTCCTTTCCGCTCTCTCTCATTCTCTTGTTCTCTCACGCACACACTCACACACACCCTTCTTCTTCCTCCTCACCCCTTCTTCCTCCCTCTTCTTCCTCCTCTCTCTGCTCCATCTCTTGTTTTTGTCCTCTCTAATTTTCCCAGGTAGAGAAATAAACGTCCACTCCGTCCCTCTGATTTCCAAACACCAAAGGTTTAGGAGGCGGACACAGTGCAGCAGTGAGCTAACAGGCCTGTTTCTGACTGCATCACTTTTTTCCACAGAAGGCTTTTCAAATATTTAACAGGCGAGGGAGAAGGTTCGCTCCTTCTCTCACCACCTCCTCCTGCTCCACCTCTCCATTCTTCTCCCATCTTGTCTTTTCTTCTTGTCCTTCCTCGCCGAACAAACTTGCACAAACAAACACGTAGTACGTGCAGCATCACAAACTCCACATTAGGCTCCACTGCATGCACATGGATACTGGGGGCGCTGCTGTTCCAGCACCGTTGGGATCGGGTGGAGAAGTGGAAGTAGAGGGGGACGCATCAAAAATGCATTGCAACTAAAACAGTGACTCTTTGCTCTGGGGCTGTGCTGAGTCCTCTTCCTCCTCCCTTCCGCTCCTCTTTGACGTTGCCACTGTCATTGCTCATGCTGCGTGGTTTTTATTTTTAACACACATGACCCTGTGACGTTGCACTTACGAGGACCGTAAACTGATGCTATCCTTCAGTTCCAGTTCTAGGCTAATTCTTGGCATAATCTTCGTGGATACGCTAAAAAGAACTTGAAAAGATCTGAAGGACGGGACTTTTTTTCAGATATTTATAAATGAAAATCCTCAGGCTGGGGTTTACATTCCTTTACTAAGGGAGGCCAATACCCAGGGGGAGAGCAGCTTCTATAAAGCGTAGATCTATAATTAAATTTCATACAAATGCATTGCATCTTAGCCGATGTATTTAGTGCATATAACATGTGTTTTTGTTTTTTTACAATGCAATAAAAAACAGGCCACCTAGTTTTGAATTTAAGGCCTGCTTTTCTTGAAGGCACTTAAAGTCATGGAGTACAGACGAGAGGTGGTCAGGAGTTTAGAACGCTGAGAAATAAACGTGATAGAGTGAAGCCTAGTGGCAGGCAATTGTGTTTAGCACTGAAAGTGGATTAAGTGTTGTTAGTCTATTTTTATTTTAGTAATTTTTTGTTAAACAATTGAATTTGTTATTTTTGTACGGTTCTTAAAAAAGTCAAAGCAAGGAAAAGCAGATAAAAAACTTAAAATGTAACAAAATACTTACAGGGTAAAATATAAAAATAAAATAAAGGGGAAAAAGAAACTTCTGTGAGATACAGGTTGGTATGGTATTTATTTTTTACTTATTAAAATTAAAATTAAATGTTACAAAAGCCCAGCTAGTCTAGCTAAATGTGAGCTAAATGAGTAAGAAACGAATTAATAAATACAGACATTCATGCTTACATACATACAAACACATATGCATACATACATACATACATATAGATACATGCTCACATAGACACATACATACGCAAGTACATACATACAACTTTATTACTTTGTTTTTACTCTGGGGAGTATTCTTCGGGAAATTATGGACAAATATATAGACATACATATATGTATATACATATATATGTACGTAGTGGTGCTGATTACACTAAAACTGTGACCTGGAGAAAAATAACGGCCATTAGATGTTAACCTTGTGTCTTTTTACCAAAAACAAAGGTTATTTCAGTTATTGCAGGTAAAAATGAAAGTTTATTTTTTTAAATACAAGAAAAAAAAAGCTGAAATTTGGTCAAAATCTAATTACACGTTTTGTCAGTATAAATAATCGCAAAAAAATGATAACTGTAAAGATGTCGATAAAAAAATACCCAAAGGCATAAAATAGTTATCTTAAAAGTAAAAATAAAAAGTTGACAAAAACAAAGTTTTAGGTCTGTTCAGAATTAGCTGACAGTTTGTCCAAAAATAGAGATTTCGTCCTTAATTTAAATTAAGACTAAATGTAAGCCAGAATAGTAAAACAAAGTTATCATCAAACTTTTACTTAGTTTAAATATAAACAAATGTTGTTTTTGATTTAGCTATAGTTTGGTAAGAAGTCAAGATACATACAAAAATGTTTATCCGAGAAGTTAGTTTGAACGTTATGACGCATTACCCCACTAAAATATATTGAATTTAAAAAATCTACCTTTACATATTAACATTATGACGCTAACAAAGGATTCATTACGACTTGAACAAAGTCCCGTGGAGGTCCTGTTGGTGAACACCTTGGTCAAGTTGGTTCCGGCGTCAGCAGGTTTGTGTCGAAGGCAGGACGAGAAGTCTCCGCGTCCTCGCGCTCCACACAGGTCGTGGTCTCAGCAGTGCGATGATGGGGACACACAGCTGTTCTTTACCACGGGGTTTGCGTCAGAGTCCCGGTCTCACACTGTTCAAACCTGACCTATGAGTCGGGACGTTGCCGTCTCAGCCTCCAATGTCCGCTGTGGTTTAATCACCTCCATCCTGTGAGATGAGGGAAAATTTTTTCATTACTTTATGTCCACGCTGGAAACATTTCACACTGACAAAACAAGTGGTTTGATGGATTTACTGGAACAGCAGTAACATATGGTTAAGACCAGCTTTGATCACTTGGACTATGGGCCCAAGAAGCTCATTTGGGGAGGTCCAATTGCTGGCCCGGGGGCCTAATACGGCACCTAGAAAAACCAGTTGGTGCCACACCATGTATTAATATATTTTTAGGGAGACATTTTTGGTATATTTACAATATTTTTTAACATATTTTGTGATTTTAAGCGTATTTTTATTTAACTTTAATGTAAATACCATATAATAATCATATTTGTTTCATTGAAATGTGTATTTAGGTCTTTTCAATACCTATTTTTTTTCTTTTTTTTGTTCTTATGGATGGGGCGATCAATCATAACTTTGCTTTTACGAATGAAGTCGCTTCATTGGTAAAATTCTGTCCAATCATTAGCATTGTGTTGTATCTTTTATCATATTATTGGTTCTGAAAGCAATTCACTAAATATATATATTCATATATGTCTTTATACATTTATATGTATATTTCTACACACATATATGTACTGTATATATGTACACATACATATATACATACATACATGCATACATATATATGTACATATATACAGTATGTGTGTATATATATATATATTTATATATATTCTTCTTCTTTCGGCTTATCCCGTTTTTATATACATACATTTTATATATTATATATATATATATATATATATATAATTTGCTTCTATGTATATACACACGTACAGAAACTGATATCCAGGCTAACATGGTGTCTTGATTATCCAATTAAACAGCCAGCTCGCTATACTGTGGAATTTTATTTTGGGCTTCTGTCTGTGAGTTTGTCCCCAGGTTAAAATTCTCCCTGCTCCTGAGGGGACATTATGGTGGATGGTAGGTGGGAGTTACCAGCAGCAACATCACATAAAATTGCTGATAGCAGCTTTAATGCCGACTAAAAATCTCGACCACCACATTTCTTTTCAGAGATCATGACCCAGTTACTCAGTCAGTCGCAGACATTATTGGAGCAAAGTTGTCCTGAAATTACTTTAAAAAACAACCACAATAAAACTAAATTGACCTCCTGAGAATAAGAGAATGCTTCAAAAACACCCTAGAGGACTTGGACAGTTTCGTAAACTGACCTTTTACAAACTGGCATTTCACCGTGTTGATGTTGACGGCGCTGCTCTATATTTTCCCTTTGTCTGTTCCACTTTTTTCCCCGTACGTTATCAACACATATGCTGATGACGCTCTGCTTTAATTGTGTGCTTTTGCCCCCCCCACCACTCTACCTGCTAATTAATTGCGTTGTCAGCAGCAGGTCTGTTGAAGACCGCCTTGATCTCAATCAGACTAACCTGGATAAGTCGAGATAAATACAATTATCAAACGTTTTGCATGAGACGGCGCTCGAGCCCGGGCCTTTGTACAGTATAAGCAGCTCTGTGGCTCCGCGTGAGCCCATCTCTGTCAAGGTCTTGCAGCATAATAGAAAAAAATGTATTAGATAATCCAATTCAAACAGCACTGGCTGCTGCTTCTTCACAGTGGGGAGCTGCATCCACACACACGCATACGCCGCGAACGCTGTCCATCCTCCTGTTGGGGTGAGATACGCGGCCGTGCGCACCAACCCAGCAACGTAACACACGCATTAGCAGAACAATGTGGAGCCACACTGACACAGGATCTGGAAATCTCCCAGAGCCACATGAAAAGGGTTTATACCACATGAAGGAAGAAAAGCAAAGAGGAGGACCTACACACACACACACACACACACACACACATATGCTTATGCACATGCACGCACTCACACACTATTGGCTGCCAGAATTGGGTCAAACTCACACACACACAGACAGAAAGGGTGTCAATCCGAGCCACGGTTAGGAGACCTTGGTGTATTTATTTATTCAGCAGCTTTGGGGACACAGAATGGAGGTACAGTAACAATGTACTGAGACATACAAATACTGAATATTGTCTTTAGTCATTTGTAATTGGCTAAGCGCTTGATTTTTTTTCACAGTAATTCTACTAATAACTCTTTTTTTTATCATTTCTTTTTGCCCAGCAGTAAAAACTACAACCTGACTACATACTAGCCAATTGGAAAAAAGCTTTTTTTCCACTGCCACTCATACTTTGCTTCATATTCAGTATAGTTTAAACTTTTATTTACATATCAGGTAGAGATGCCCCAAATTTTTGGCCACCAGTATTTTTGTATTTTTGACCATTGTAACAGATAGTTACAATGACGCCAGCATACATCACACCCGTGCGTGCTTGTCTGAAATTGCGTGCACGTTTTAACAATATGTTGATTTATTGTGAAAGAAAATCATTGTACAAAGAGGCTGCAATGGACGCAGTGAACCCACTTGGTGATGCAGAAGCACAGGAGAGGGTGATCAGAGAGTGTGTATATATAATAACAGTAATTATAATAATAACCACCATGTTTTTAGTTCTATACTGGATGTTTGATTGTTATTTTCACAATTATTATTATTATTTTTTTGTATTTGCAATTACTATACCTTGATTCTATTGAGGTTTTGCTCACAATCAAACTCTGCGTCATTTTGAGTTTATTGTTGTTGTCTTCACTGAGAAAATATTTCCTAATCAAATATAGTTGCATTATTGATGATGGAATCCTTGCCATTCTATTTTTCAGTTCTTCTGTTGATATGGGTATGGATCAAGTGGAAGTAATGGTCAGATGGGGCCAAAAGGAGACATTATTTCTCTGCGGCCCGGTACCAATCCACGCACGGACTTGTATCAGTCCCCGGTCCAATGGTTGGTAACTAAAGGTTATGTGGGTCGGGACGGTGCTATGATCAGAGCAGCTCAGTGGCAACCTGAAATTTGGTGGATGAGAACCTGAAGCTTTGTGGACTCAAGTCCACTTCCTTAACCGCTAGGCCATCACATAAATATAAGTAAATCTCATTGATTATTGTTATTGTTACGAATAACCTTTAGCAAATCAGATAATATTTCCTCCCATACTCATCTGGCATAGAGAAGAAATATGTTTAGCGTTTACAATGTTTTTATGTTTATATATGTTTATACTAGTTTTTCATGATTTCCCTTTTGTGAGGTCTGTGTCTTTCCCTTTCCCTGGTGTTGGGTAATCGCCGTCATCACAGTGACCTGTGTCTTAGTCATTAGTCTTACTCATGTCACCTGGTGTCCTTAGTATATATACCCCTCTCCTTCACTCTCCCAGTCCTCTGTTTGGGTCCAACCTCATTCTTCACCCAAGAATCGCCTCGTAACACCTTTCTACTACTGTACACTGATACTAACTGAACTGTTCCCAGGTCTCAGCGGCAGCTGTCTCCACAACTGCTACCCAAATCACACTGCTCCATACTGTTATCCCTCCTGTAGGTGGTGGAAGTTACCTGTGTCAGGACAGTCCTGTATTACCTGAAACACGGTGGATGAGAACCTGAAGCCTTGTGGACCCAAGTCCACTTCCTTAACCGCTAGGCCATCACTGCCGCCACGTGACTCTAATAATACGCAGAATGATTTATTTGAGTTTTATTTCAGTGTTTTGTTTTATGGCCATGGTTTCCTCATTTTCAGCTTATTGTTTTGGCGAAGTCTTTTTGTTTCAGTGCATCACTTGTATTAACGCAACATTGTCAGACACAACTCATCCCACAGGACATTACAAAAGTGTTTATAGCTCCCCCTGGAGTAAGTGGAAGAATAGCTACTGTATTTACAAACAGTAACCTGAAATCCTGGTTCACTCTACCTTTAGAAACCCATTATTTTCTCTTTTAGGAAGACACACACACACACACACACACAGTAAGGCTTTCAGGTGAAGAGCTTTGTTCACCACAAGCAGCTAATGTGCTCCAAGCAATGGGCTCTCCTCACACACACACAAACACACACAGTGGTGCAGTGGTCCAGAAGGAGCACCTTATCTAATCCCTTGGTTTATCCTTCAAAGGACTTTCCCTTCCCTTTTTTCTCCTTTGTTCCTCTCCTCTCTGCTCTCGCTTCATCTCCGCGTCTTTGAGGAACTCGGTGTCAGTGAGAAGCAGTGATGTTTGACGACAGCCTCATTCTCTGAGACTCAGTCTCTCTCCTTGGAGATACACACACTCTCACACACACATGCACATGAGTTTTGACCAAAAATATTGTCTACAGGAACTGTTTGTTCATGTTGATCTTAAATGCTGAAGTTTAAGAAGTAAAGTGGAACGACTTGGTGGAAAAAAAACGACTCATGATTTGTGAAACGAATTAAATCATCTCTTCGGAGTAGATACAACGGGAGATTCTAGGCCAGACATGGGCTTGGGTTTTGACTCGTGGGCCACAATTGGTCCTAAAATTGGACATGGACCTGAGTCAAGAGCAGGAAAATGTTGGTTCATTTGAACTGAGATAAATGACATGGAAAAGTCATCAATAAATCCTAAAATGCTACATTTCTAACAGCCTTTATGATGCCAACTACTGGGGAAATCCAGGCATTGCAAAGATATAAATAAATTATTTAATTTGGACAAGGTTGGCGGGCCTCATTAACAAGCTCAACAGGCCACATCCAGCCCCCATGCCTTAGTTTGCCCATGCCTGTTCTAGGCTCTAGACACTGGGTTTTCGCTGTATATATAAATATATATATATATATGTTTCACTATATATATATACACAGTGTTTTCTCACTGACTTAGTGTATATTTATACAGTAATATACAGGACTAGAATTGATTGCAAATGATAAAAAATTAACAAATAATAAAAGTTATACAATAGTTCTTTTGACACTTTAATCTAGACAGTGATTGAAGTAAATGATTAAAAATGGCATAAAATAAATTTTTAAGATAACTAACCAGCTTTGACTATATCCATGGTAATATAATAGAATTAACCAAAGCTAACTAAATGTAACCATTAAAATAAAAAAAGAATGAGCCATAAAATGCAATGTTCTCAAGAAAAAAGCAACAAAAGAGAAAAACATGTCTCAATTTTTAGGACTAAAATAGATTTATAGTAGAGATCATGAAAATTTAACTTAAAAATAAACCAGACCAACCTTATAAATCAGTAAAATCTACAAGATGTTTAGCGTAGCAAAGACAAATACTGAAAAAAAACACAGGTTTTATGTCCTAGACGCTAGAAGAGGATGGAACTCATAGATCTGGATGGAAATGGAGTAAGCGACCTTGAATGCCCTCTTCACACACTTTAAACATGACAGGAATAAAACCTCCCTGGATAACCAGACTCTCCTCCTGCTGGTTGCCACGAAAATTACATTTTTGTACAAAGTCACAGGCCATGAATAACTCCAGGAGTCTGATGGACTGGGCTGGATGTAGGACAAGGCTGATGTTTTCTACTGTAAGAGGAATTACGACTCCAGCTGTACATGTACACACACACACACACACACACACACACAGATGTACAGATTTGCATCCAATTTCCATGTTAGACTTTCTGCCCCCATCTCATATTTTTCAGGCTCTAACCTGCCCCTGGGTTAAATTCACCACCACCTCCTTCTCCACCTTTACCCGGTCTCTCCCCCTCCACCTCTCTCTTGCCCTCTCTCCTTCGTTTTTCTTTTTTTCTCTATCAGCTCTCTTCACCTTCTCTCCTTTCCACCCTCCATCACGCAGCCTTTCACCATTCACTTTCTTTCTTCCTCCCTCATTTCTTTTTTTCACCTCAGTAGTTTTTTGTCAGTCTCTGTCGCTCCATCTCCCTCTTTTTGTCCACCTTTCTCTGTCTCTCTTGTTGTACTTCACCTCCACCTTTTCATCATTCCCTACAGTGCTACACCCCACTCTTTTCAACTTTACATTTAATTCCCTTTCTCTTTCTCCCTCCATCCTCTCCTCTCCTGCTTTTGACTCCCGCCCTTCTCCCCTCATCCCTCCATCTCAGGCTTCTTTCTCTCCCACTGCCCTATCCTCCCTCCTGTCCTCCCCCTTATATCAGCTCCTGTCCCACTGGGATCTCCTCAGCGTGTTGTCGGTGTTCAGGAGCTGACATTGTTCGTGCGGAGCCTCGGGCTCGGAGCTCCTCCTCTGTAAACACACACACACACACGTACAGGCAGAGCGTGGTCTCCGTACACACTCGCTGGTGTGACCTGCACGACTGGACCCTGTGTTCATGTGTTTGTTTAATGTGATGTTGAGAGAGCCCCCTGCTGCAGAGGTGGAGGACATGGTAGAAGGACACCGGGGTATTTAGAGTCACCACTGAAATCTGATCTGTAATTAAGGCCTTCAGTTGCAAATGAACCATAAATACATGAGACACAGACATGTGATTACAGCCAGTCAGATATGAACTCAGGCTGTAAATGAAGTTCACCTAAAGCTGTGGATCGAAGCACAGATAGGGGGAGTTGGTGGTCTAGTGGTTAAGGAAGACCCCGGGTTTGAATCCTCCTACCGCCAAGTTACCGCTGAGGTGCCCTGAACAAGGTATTGTTCCCCGGACACTCAAAACTGCCCATTGATCCCTTTAGTGATGGGTTAAATAGGTGACATTTCGTTGCGTGCAGTGGTGTGAATCACAATGTCACAATGACAACAAAAGAAATTAATTGTCTAATCTTTATGATAGTATGGAATAGGGCTGGGTATTGATTCAAATTTTACGATTCGATTCAATTCACGATTCGCTTCGGTTTTCGATTCAGATTTTAGATTTTAGTGCCATGTTGTTTGTACATTTTTTTACATGCGGGTGTGTGAACTTGCACGTAACCACGTAAATACGTAATCACCTGGGGTGCATGAGCTCACGTAAAGTTGTTGGGAAAAGAAGGAAAAAAAAGATCGATTTTTGGATTTATGAATCGATTTCGTCCTATTAACAAAAAATCGATTTAAATCGATTAATCGACTTTTTTAACCCTTGTATGGAACACAAAATGGTTGGAAGAAAAAGTGTGAATTAAGTGACAATAAAATAAAATAATGTATATTTTCCTACTTAACAAACAAGAGCAAAATATGAAAACAATCCCAGAAGACATTCATTCAGTCTCCACGACTGCCACCCAAATCACACCGCTCCATACTGTCAGCCTTCCTGTGAGTGGTGAGCCTCACTGGAAGTTATGTGGGTCAGGACAGTGCTATGATCAGAGCACCTCAGTGGCAACCTGGTGGCTGGTGGATTAGAACCTGAAGCCTTAGCGACCCAAGTCCAGCAATCGTCCATTCCATAAGACTGGCGTGGACAAATATTTTGACTCCTGTCCCACATCGGGCCTTAGTTGGCCCATGTCTACCTAAAGAGCCTACATAATTAACCATTATTTACAAATGTTAGAAAATGTAATTTTTAAAATTAAATTTCAATCTGCCTTTAATCACCTTTTATTATAATAATATTTATTTTTTACTGCAGGGCAGTGGTGGACTAGTGGTCAAGGAAGCGGACTAATCCACCAGCTGCCAGGTTGCCACTGAGGTGCTCTGATCACAGCACCGTCCAGACTCACATAACGTCCTGTGGACTCACCACCCACAGGAAGGATCACAGTATGGATCCAGTGTTACTGCTGCTCCTGTGCAGTGATGTGGAATTCATTTTTACTGGGGGGGCAACATCAATAATATGGTTTCCTTGAAGGGGCGGTTGTAAATAGGAGACTCAGGAGATGTAACTATTCCATAGCCTCTGAATACTGGAGTTTATTATTAATTACTTAACTAACAAATTGTGTTTATTGCTGTGAATCAAAACTCATTTTAATTAATCAGGTTAAGAAACTCTGCTGCACAGACATTAGAAAGTTGTTTGTAAGCTCCTGCGAGCTGTAAGAAATGACTTGGCGGGCCACATTTGGCCCCCAGGCCCTGAGTTTGACACATATGCCTTAACAGATAAACAAATGAAGATGAATAAATGCAGTTTTTAACAAGAAGGGTCATAAAACAACACAATTTTAATGTGAAAATTCTAAAATATAAAAGATAAAAGATCTGCAAGAACAAAAATCAGGTCTAGGAGCCGTAGCTAGATTACGCAGTGAAATCTGACGTTTTATATGATGTATAAAATAGTATTTTAAATCATACCATGACTAATGACAAGTCTAATGTTATTTTTTTATTCATCTTGTGGAAAAAAAAAAAACACTGGTTTGTGTATTTGTGTGTAAATTAAACCAAAACCGACAGATTTCCACTAAATAAATGAACCTTGTCCCAACCCAAAGATCACCTCACTTTCACCTCACTTTCAACCTACATTCATATATTGGAGTTTTATTATATATAGAGAGAGGACAGTCAAAGAGGAGACTGATGGATGCAGCGAGGGAGGACATGCAGGTAGTTGGAGTCAGAGGAGACGATACAAAGAACAGATAGAGATGTGGCAACCCCTAAATAAGGGACAAGCGAACGGCAGAAGAATAAATATATATTTATATATGTATGAAATCTGAAATAAAATGGGTTAAGGGAAGGAAAACAGCAGTTTGCATAGTTTTTTTTCTTTTTTCCTTCCACTCCTTCTGCAGCCGACTTACAGCTAAACATGAGACGTGCAGTAATTAAAGTCAAGCCTCCTGCTTTGCAAAAAGATTTCTCCCGCTCAGCAGCAGGACACGGCGCAGTGTAGCCGATCTCAGTAATCAGCACATTAACCGCAGTGATTGGCAGGAGGAGGTCAGGTGGATATTCACACACATTAGCGCCGACCGCTTCGTGAGCTGATGTTTAAACTGCCAACGTCTTTAGTTCCAGCGCTGGATTCTTGAAGAGCACATTTTCATATTTGGCCTCTGCTGAATAAGGTCTTTTTGGAAGGATAACACACAACATGCAGCTGGGTGATAGAGATCTTCTGAGGAGAGCTAATACATTTATTCAGTGGAGGGAATAAACAAGGCGCACCCCGGCTTGGGTGATCAAACACCGCTGCTGTCGTCCTCTGACCTTGAAACCCGGGCCGTCTCTGGCACCAACAATTCAATAGTGGCTCATTTGTCATGTCATGAAGGAGAATATATCACGTCAGAAGGTGAAATATTAAGAAAAGTAATGGATTTGGAAGTTTGCATAAAAAAATCTAAAATTTTTCCTCCATCTCTGGTTCTCCTTCTCGGCTCTTTGATGGATTCATTAGTTCCAAAAAAAAACATTTAATCAATGACACTTCATCTCACAGTGTAACGCACAAATACACTCTTCTTAACAGTTGTCTGGATTTTGTTATTATACACAGAGGGCAACCGTTTTGCATAAAATTGACGCGGATGTGGCAAGAAATCTCTCAACTTTGTTAAAATAAATGTCCAAAAAAAGTTGAGCCAAATAGACTGAAAAAAAATTAGTTTTCTGGTGTTTAAGAGACAAATTATACCGCAGAATGCGCAAAATATATAGTCCAGATTAGTCAATACTAAAGGCTAAAAAACAACCATGAAATACAGCAAAGACGAAAATAATTGTATATATTTGTTATAATGATAAAATAAAAAAGATATTATCATCAAAGAAATTGCCTATTATGTGTCAGGATATTAAATATTGAGCAAAGTCATCTGTTTTACAGGCAACACATTAAAATTATATAACCATTACACAAAGCTTGAAGTTAGTTATCTGAAGGACATGTAAATGTGAGACTACAACAAAAAAAGTAAAGAAGAAAGGACGAAAAAAAAAGAAAACTCCTTGTCATTGTGATTCACTCCACTGCACACATCTAAATGTCACCTCTGTATTTAACCCATCACCAAAGTGGACAGTGGACAACTTTGAGCAGCCGGGGAGGTGTGAGTGGGGACAGTGGACCTCAGTGGTAACCTGGCTGTTGGTCGAACCTGGAACCCAGGCTGGGCCCTTGACCACTAGGCCACCACTGCTGCACAGAAAAAATGTAGCCCAAAAAAATAATATTGAGGTAATAAATAAATAGATTAGAATAAAGATTAAAACCAACTTTAGATTTTTTTTTAGAAACATCATCCCATAACAGGGATTCCTGTTACGAACAATATTTTTGTGTTTTTTCCCCATCAGTGATCAATAATGTTATCTGTAAATATTATCCTAGAATTGGCAAACAAAATATCCCTCCCAAAAAAAAGAATATAAATAATAATATAAACAAAGTTCTACAAAAAGATCTAAAACTAAAGATTAAAACAAAAATCCAGAGTACCTCATTGGCCCCAGAGAGACACATTGGACTAAACAGACATTTGACAAAATGAATAGTGAATAAATACCTGACTTAACTCTAGAATCATTTTCCCTGATTGTCATTATTTTTTCTATTTCGGTGATCTCTAAGTGTTTCTTGGTTCAACTCTATAATAAAAAACTATTTCGTACACTGATCATGTGACTGATGGATGCTGCTGGTCATGTGATCAATCACACCTGTGCTCTGATTAGACAAAATGTTTGTTGTGAGAAACAGAGTTTGAGGACACGGCAGCCACGTCCCCCAGGTAAGAAATACAAGCTTCTTAGAACAGTCTGTTCCTCTGTGGGCTTTTTACTGTATTACTGCAATCAGGTTGATATTTTATCAAGAAGGAAAATATGTTTGTATTTTAGGTAAGATTTAAGGCATTGTTTGGGCTGGAAACCAACAATATGCTACATTTTGCTGTGTTTTTTTTCCCCCTTTTCGTTCTGTCCTCACTGATTTGGGGGAATTTAGCCTCAAAATGTTGTTGAAATTTGTTCAGAACACAGTTCTTGTGAAAACTGTAAGAATATTTATGGTGATTGTGATTGTTTTCATGCAGCATTAACATGGAGAGGTTGTTGTTGTAGCTTTTTTAAAATTATTCCTGTTACCAAACAATGAAATAATAAAAAGTTCTGCGACATATATTAATGACCACTCATCTGGCCATCATAATTGAACCCATAACATATCATTGTCAGTGTAACGCCTGCTCGAAAGCACAGGAACGGAACCATTTTGACCTTGTTTTGGACTTTTGGTTTGTTTTTTTGGAACACACAATGTAGACCATGGTGTGACCGCAAATGTCTAATTAAAGAAGAAATCCATCATTGTTTTATGTTGCAGAAACATATTTGCGAACATTAGATCACTTCTGTGACATTGTCATCAACTTTCCCTGAGCCAACTTTTGGGCTAACATTTAGCTGGTCCTCTTGATTATTGATGTCTGTTTCAGAGCTTCTTTTGATTCTATTGTTTTGCACCTGTGCTTTTGCCTGTTCCCATCACCCTAACCTTCTGTATTGTTATATTTGGGAATCTTGTGTGTTGTATTTACGTCATAAGCGCAAGCATAGCATCTTGTTTTGGTTAGCGCTATCTGCTAACCAAACTATCAGCAACTAAAAAGTTGTTTACAACACTTTTCAGCCTTTGCTCTCTTTGAAACATTAGATATTTATTGACTTGTATTGAGATATATATGTTGTTTCTTTTTTATATTGGCTCTTGGTTTACTTTGCTAATAACAATCATTATAGGTAAGAACGTAATTTTGGATATTTTTTTTATTGATAACACTCTGCCCTATTATTTCGTTCCAAATATTTCTTGACTTGACTTGTATTGAGATATATGGGTTGTCTTTTGCATTGGCGGCTGGTTTCTTTTGCTCATATTTGTTGCTATTAGTTAAGTAAAAGGTCATTTTGAATATTTCTATTACTAATAATTTCTGCCCTATTGTTAAGTTCCAATATTTTTTGTAACATTAATTATTTGATGACTTTTTTGACTCGTTTTTTTACAATAGTGTATGGTTTTCTTTGCTCAGAATTTTTGCTGAGTGAAAAGTAATTTTTCTGTAAATATTGTGTATTTTGATTGTTTATAAGTTTCTGCCCTCTTTATTTGTTCCATTTAGAAAATTATTTCTGAATGACTTGTATTGTGATATGTCATTTTTCACATTGCCAGCTGGTTTTCTTTGCTCATAATCTTTGCTATGAATGAAAAACTGTTCATTTTAGTCAATTTGATATTTCTATTTATTATTCATAATTTTTTGCCATGTTATTTTGTCCTCAAATGTCTTAAAGACTGTCCACAGAGCAGTCCTACATGTGACACGTCTGTTCGCGTATGTCTGGTTTTATGTCTGGTTGATCAGTCGGTTTCTCTGGCTACACAACAGAATGAGTCCCTCTGGGGTAAAAGACCAAACAGATACGTGGAGATAACGTCCTGACGGTTAGATTTGTGAGGTACATGTGAACCACTCACGTTGTCAGTGGGAAGATGTTGCTTGAGAACTGACAAATTACATGACGGGAACATGGCAAATAAAAACAAACCAATCTCAAATGAGTGTAGAGGATTTGCATTGATTTGTACTCTATTTTTATCATGTATGGTCACCTGATCCTCACCTCTTCATGACAGGTCGATGGCAACGTACCCCTGTAGCGGCCCCCGCCCCACCCTCCCCAGCAGGCACTAATTTGCCCTGACAGTCATGTGTCATATTATCAATTATAGCTGGGAATCGATGTCCAGAAAACAAACCAATCTCAAATGAGTGTAGAGGATTTGCATTGATTTGTACTCTATTTTTATCATGTATGGTCACCTGATCCTCACCTCTTCATGACAGGTCGATGGCAACGTACCCCTGTAGCGCCCCCCCCCCCCCCCCCCCCCCCCCCCCCGCCCCACCCTCCCCAGCAGGCACTAATTTGCCCTGACAGTCATGTGTCATATTATCAATTATAGCTGGGAATCGATGTCCAGGGCGGAGAAATCCAAGCAGCCCCGCCTCCGCCGATTTCACTCCACCGTGGCCGTGATACCCCGGCTCATTTTAGGATTATGGATTTTTTCTTTTCTGTCGTTAGGGTGGAAGCTCAGAATTATAATCCCTGTCATTAGAAAAGATTCTTTTTGGCCTTGGAGGCAGTGAAGCCTGAATTTCGCTTTGAGTGTTTTTGCGAGATGCGACAAGAGAAACACAGACCTGTGTGGGGGTTTTTTTTGGATGTTTTTTAAGACGTGAAAGTCCTAGCCTGCAGGGCTCTCTGTGGAACATCACCCTGATGATCCTTATCATCTTCATCATTTGATCTGCTCATAGGAAAGTGGCCGTGATCCGTTTGGTTTGTCAGCAGCCCCGGCCTGGATCTGTAAGGAGATACGGGACGGTTACTCACCTCCTCGCACATCTGGTTGTTCAAAGATCTCGCTCTGCTGTTTCACTTTCTGTACCTGACGCCTAATAAGGCGGGTGGGTGATAATGATTGTGGCTGCAACAGTGTTGATGAGGATGATGAGAAGGATCATGATACGGAGAATGATAATGAGCAGGACGTGATGATGCAAGCACTTGGAAAGAACCTGAGGAGATCCCAGGAGGAGGTGGTGTTTTAATGAAGAAAGGGATGGAGGAGAAAGTCAGTCAGCCTCTGGGTCCACACACACACACACACAGGTTTTTGTTTTGTGAGACATCTTGTTATATATCATATCATATTCCTTAGACCAGCACTCTCACTTTTACCGTTTTTTTTTTTTTTTATTCCTCACCGTAACTCCAATCTGACATTAATCCAAAACCCAACACCAAACTAGAATCTGAGCCTCAGAGTCAGAGCCTGGTCATTCATTATGTCTGTCCTAATTGTTCCAACAAGGACATGACACGCCTGAAATAACACTGTTTCTCACACTGTCCTCACACAAAGGGTGAGGAAATTAAAGCGTCAATAAAAAGAAGACGGCGTGGACAGATATCAGGCTGCAGCCAGGACGGGGCAAACAGTGGACATTGTCATTCCTCGTCCACCCTTGTTTCCTCTGCCGAACTGATTCTTTTTCTCCAGGTCACTGCTGCTGCTGCTGTCAATGGCTTGAGCAGCAGCAGCACAAGAACAGACTCTAAATTTGGGACAAGACATGAGACGCTTGGTCAGAACCAGACCACAGTGGTGTCAATGGTGATGATACCTGTCAGTGTTATTGAATGGCTGTCTTCTCCATAGTTTACTAGTAGATCGTTTGACCATTAGGGCGTTTTTAAATTATTTTTTGGTGGGAGCAACAGGAAAAACTACCGATGGGGGGAAAAAAACCCTTTTATGAGGGAAAATAATATCTTTCTGTCTGTCTGTCCTCTTTTTTCACCATCATTGATGTGTTTCTTTGGCATAATTTTATTCCTGCCAAGTCTCTATCCTAATGTCAGTCTCAGTGTGTGTGCTAAGCTAGGGGTCTAAGCTGTTAGTTTTGTGTTTTTGCCAGTGTTGTGTTTAGTGAAACCTGCAGTGTTGAGAAAAGACGGAGGCAAATGCACATTACTTCTGGAGAGATGAGTCGGGCAGGCGTAGGGCGGTGAAGCCGCAGAGACGGAAAGAGCGCAGCCATGAGAACATGGTTGGATGGTCTCAGCAGGTGAGTGTCAGGAGGATGGTGTTACTCAGGAACCACTGGCCTTTCGCCCTGAGCTTCTCAAATCCCCTTTGGCAGCGGTAGCTTTCAGAGTGACAAATTTGGCTTCCAGCAAAAAGGGAGAGAGGTAGAATCTGATGGAGCTGGAAAAATAAACCAGCGTTGGTGAGACTTAATTAGGAGTTGGTGTGCGTAGATGCTGATTTTGTTTTGATTTCATTATTTATTTTGATTTGGCAAACACCTCAATATTTTTTTGGTTATTTATCACATTTTTTTTTGCCTTCGAGCCCACACAATAACATCCAGGAACTCTTGGCTTGTCTCTCTGCGAGTGTGTACGTGCTTATTCTGCAGCAATAATAAAATATTATTATTTATTTATTTTTTCTCTTTTTCATGGTAGTCCAAAAAAAGCCTCTTATCCCTGGTAGATTTTCCGACAGTAGGAGTAAGTCAAACAAAAGACGGAGGGGCGAGGAGTGACTCATTTGCATTGTAATTCATCACTGAAGGCAGAGGAGAACTCATCCCATTTCTCAGCCAGTAATGGATGCCAAGATACCTTGATTTTTATCCACAGCGGACGCGCCGTAAACAAACCCCACTCTCATTTCATCCTATGCTAATGGGCCATAATAAGGCAGAACCGGCAGATGTTCCAGTCCCCACATGGTTTTTCGGCGCTGTCGGAGCCCATAGCCAAACCTGCCCCTCAGATTCTTCTACGGCTCTCGCAGGTCTACGTATTCGCGCCGCCTTCTGCTCTTACGTGTGTGTTTAATTTGGTCTGAGCTGCAATTTTCTTTTATTGCCTGCAGGATAATCCACACCTCAGGTCTAATCCTGGGTTTTAGTGAGACTCCAGACGGAGGTTATATTAAAAAAAAAAAAAATGGCCTCTGATCTGACATGCATCCAGATATGGAGATGAAGAGCTGAGGATCATGACAATAGTGATGATACAGAGACTTATGGGATCAGGAGGCCAATGATGATTAAAGAGACAACAGGAGACAGCGGTGAAGACGAATTATTGTATCTGATTTGTAACTTAACGACTGGAGCTTAATCTTCAGAATCCTAGGAAACTACCGGCTCAGGTTGAGATGTTAATTAGCAAATATTTGCTCACAAAATTAGCAAATACAAAATGTCCCAGAGTAAAATATTTGTACTCTCCAGGATGGCTTCTCTGTCCCTAACTTCTAACAGAATAAATAAACTCATCTTAGAAGAAGAGACACTGGCGGCGGACTGAGACTGAGTTTTGAAGTGGGGATGCGAAAACTAGGGGGGATTTGGGAGGTTGGGTCGCTTTGGGGGAGTGGTGGGGGTGTGCAGGACCAATGGTGCGCGCAGTCGTGGGGCAGTTCTTTGTTAGCTTCTGTAGATGTAGAAAACTTTTTCGTGTCAAAGCTACTTTGTTCAACTTTATACCAACGGCACCAGAAACAGTTTTGACGTGGGGTGAACAGAACATCGGGAGCTTTGCTAATTTTGCACAATAAAATAAACAATGCCTTTTATACATTCATCCTATTTTAACCGTTTTGACATTTTGTGTTGGAGGTATTTGCGCACTAGCCCCGATTTTCAAATTATGTGTTTCCGTGAATATTCATTCCAGGTATTCCACAGATCAATGCAGCTGCGCCGTTTCTCGAAATAGACACAACATCAAACCGATCAACATGGATCCATTAACAATGTGGACATACATTTTAGTAGAAACGCTGCTCTTTATATCCTTCCATATATGGCGCCTATGATGATGAGGAAACCATCAGAGATTAGGGGGAGAGTAAGGGGAAGGGGAGGGTGAAAAGGCTTCCGCCGCCTGTGTAAACAGCAACTTGTCGATTAAGCCACACCACAAGGGAAGCACTTAAAATCTGTAAAACATATCTGTGCTAATGCTAGCATAAAGATTAGCCAATTGGATATCAATCCTTTCATCTTTGTCTGCTCATCTAGAGCCAGGGCAGCATTCAAAGGCAGGATACCCTGATTTCGCTCTCCCTAGACACTTCCTCCAGCTCATCTGGGAGAATCCTGAGGCGTTCACAGGCCTGTCAGGCAACATAGTCACTCCAGCTTCTCCTGGGTCTCCTGCCAGTGAGACAGGACCCAAACACCTCCTGTGGTTGAGCACTGGCTCTACTCCAAGCTCTTCCCAGGTGACAGAGCTCCTCACTTTATCCCTAAGGGAGCAGCCTGCCACGCTATTCTGGCCACTTGTATCTGGGATCGCGTTCTTTCGGTCATGACCCAAAGCTCATGACGATAGGTAAGAGTAGGAACGTAGATTGACGGGTAAATTGAGAGCTTCACCTTTTGACTTAGCTCTTTCTCCACTACGACAGACAAATACAGCTAACGCATTACTGCGGTCAACTCCGATCCGCCTGTCAATCTCACGTTCCAACGTTCTCTCACTCGTGAACATGACCCTGAGATACTTCAACTCCTCCACTTGAGGCAGGGTCTCCCCCCTTAACTAGACATTAAGTTGTTTGGAAAACATTTCACCTCTCATCCAAGAACCGGTTCTGAATGTTACTGAGGATTAACACAAGATATTTCCCCTGTGTGAGGAGAAATGGATGTTTGAGGTCCCTCCTGTTGGTGGGACCCGCGAGAGATGAGCGGTGAAACGTTTTCCAAAAAACTAAATGTCCACTTGGCAATCTCTGTAACCAAGTTAATTAAAGTTAGTCAGAAATGAAGCTGGATTAAAACCAACTCCCAAAGGCAAGTACACACTGTCAGAAAGTTAAAAAAAAATCTCCAGGTAATTGTGGGGGTAAGATGAAATTGGTCACAAGTTATCCCAAAAAATAAATAAAAAAACACATTCAAGCCCAAAAAAGTTGGCAATAACATGATCACAGAAGGTAGTTAAGAAGATAAAATTAATAACTTGGTCCTTGAAATTTTGAAAGCCCTCAAACACTTTGAACAGGGAGGGGAAATGATTTTGTAAATAAAATAATTATAGTAGAAACCCCTTTTACTTTACAATATTAGAGCTCATTTCAGTACAGTGGAATAGTAAGAGCTGATCCAGATTAGCTGGAGGATGAAGACAGATTGTAATATAAAATACATTTACTTGTCTCTCTCTTTTTCCTCCCCCCCTCCTAAAGTCATCAGACTGAAGGCAGGAGAATCTCCCTCTCAACTCTGGGAGGTTTGTACTCAATTACTTTAGCTGCCGGTTTATTTGATATTTCCCTGCAGGTTGATGGTAATTGCGGTTTGATTCGTTTGTGTGCGTAGAAAATGGAGTTTCCACATCAGTGAGTAGAGTCTGGTAAACATGTAAACATGGCCGTTGATCCTCAACAACCGACCTCGGCTGTAATTCTGTGTAATTTACATAAGGAATTAACCATCCTGATGATTATTATGATGATGATGGTGATGAAGGTGATGACTGTGGGGATGGGGAAACAAGACGACAAAGGGAAATTACGGTGATGATGGCGAGGAGTTGCCAGAAATCACGGTTGATGTTTCCATGGTTTGGTTCATATATTCAGAGTGAGGTGATGAAAGTCGTGGTTCGCCAGTTGCAGCGGTGACAAGTTAGATTTCCTTTGTTGTCCTCCATCAGAGGCTCAGTTTAAGGTTTTAATTCCAACTCTCGAACTGGAAAACAGTACAAATTTGCGTTAGCCAGAGTTGTCTGTGTTTTGACTGAACTTCTCATTGCCTTCATGGTCAGCGCGGGAGACCGTGGTTTGATTCCCCGATGGGGTGAAATTTTTCGCGGCAGTTGTGGCCTAGTGGTTAACGAAGCGGACTTGGGTCCACAAGGTCCCCAGTTCGAATGCCCCTACCACCAAGTTACTGCTGAGGTCCACTGAGCATAGTATCGCTCACTAGCTGCCCACTGTTCACTTTGATGATGGGTTAAATGCACAGGCAAAATAGTTGTGCGCTGTGGTGTGAATCACAATGACAAAAAAAATAATTTTAAATTTAAGATATCAAGATCAGGGACAAAGACGAGAGCAAAACATACACTAAGATTTGTTCTTTTACGATATATATTAATAGAAACCCAAACTGGATCCACAAGGCTGAAGGTTCTAATCAACCGACTGCCAGGTTGGCACTGAGGTGCTCCGACCCCAGCACCATCCAGACCAGGCCTGGGCCATTATATTAACTCGTGGGCCACAGCTGGTACTAACAATCAGGATCAGAATGATTGAGTATTTCTGAAACTAAGATAAATAATGAGTAAAGTATTGAACAAAGGCCTCTTTAGAATATCTGTTGGGGAAATGCTGGCTTTGCAGGGAAAAGGTAGAAAGATAACGATAATATCAATTAAAAGTATAATTTGGAAAAGTCTGGCGGGCCGGATTATAACGCCAAACAGGCCGCATCCGGCCCCCCGGCCTTATTTTTCCCGGGTCTGATCCAGACCCACATAATTTTACCAGACAGGGAGGCTCACAGTATGGTGCAGTGTGATTTGGTTGGCAGTTGTGGAGAATGCAGTTGACTAAAACTCGGATAAGAGGATGAAGATGAGTGAGTGAATGAAAAACCTGTTTACTCAAAACTAAAAGTTGCATTTCTATATTTTTCATTTTTTGACATTAGAGTTTTTTTGATGAGTTAAACATTAAATGTTTTTAGAGAAAGGAAAAAAAACACCTTCCTTTTTTTTACAAAACTGGTGTTTTTTTTTTGTTTTTTTTTAATCAGCGACAGATGTGACTGTGAAGGAAAAACTCACGAAGACAATGTTGAAAAAAATGTCAAATCTGTGGATATAACTGAGGCTGATGATGAGTGTGATCTGGATGAGACTGATCATTATCCTTCTGATGAATGTGACACTGGCAGCGTGGAAACGGTCTGATTTAGAAAAGTGTTTTTGGAGATGATGAAGGGGACATTATGAGCAGCCTTATGTCTGCTCCGCCGTTCTTTGTCACCAAACTGGGAATTTCTTCGATTCTCCCTCGCTCTCCGGTCTTTCCCTCCGTGGAGTCCGTTGGTCGGACTCCATTAAGATTCTTCGTCGCCCTCGTCTGTTGGCATCTCTATGGGAGTCGAGGAACGAACTGAAATTGAAAATGGAGAAAAGTCTCCCGTCGCTTAGTCACCGGCGCCACCTGTGACTCTTTCACACATGGAAGAGAGAGGTGTTTAGTCTGAGTGGTTCACATCTTCTCTGGAGATCCACAGGTTTGTGTGTCCACATTCTAATAACTTCTCATATTATGTCTTACATTTTATCAACACACAATCTACAAAAAGATATATTTTCTGTATTTAATCTAAAATAACATGGATTTAGAAACTGATGGAGCTTTGGCCAAGAGTCAGTGTCTCTGTCACTGGTGTGAAACTCTAAGGTTCTCCTCCTGGTCAAGATGCTATCCCAGAGAAGGTGGTTGGTTCTTTCCAGTGGGAAATCCCACTGCACCTACGGTACATGAAGACTGCTGCTGATATGGACTTGGAAACTGGACTCTAGATTATTTTAAATATTTAATAAAAAAAACAGTTTATTACCTTCTCTTTACCCATGAAAATTTTTTTTACGACAATTGCAAGCAAATTATTTTAATTTTAAATATATGCACATCAGGTTTTTGTGGAGGCCAAAGAGTTCCCAGTTCACTGATTCCTTCATTTACCAAAGATACCCATCTGACTGTCTGTCTATCTATCTCTCTGTCCAACTATCTGTCTGTCCATCTATCTACCTCTCTGTCTACCTACCTATCTGTCTGTCTTATTTGTGTTTTTATTACATAGCTCTTGTATATTTTTCCATCTGTATATTGGTTTCTCCAGGTTTTCTAGTTTTTTCACTGTTCTATAAAGTGGACCCTGATTCGACCTGAGGTCCATTGAATATGGATGAAGTTTCTAGGTCTGTTGTGGGTTGATGAATAGTCCAGAGGGCAATGTGTCCTCAAGTTTGGGTCAGTGGAAAAAGTATTATATATATTTATATTTTTACATATGTCATCGGCAGCGTCCTAACATCGACGTCCAGGTTTTTGTTAAAGGTTTGAAAAGTCTCGTCAAAGGCCAGCAAATTCTTCTAACCTCTGCAATTTTCCAGAGGAGACCCCCCCCCCCACACTTCCCCCTATTTTTTGTCTCTTTCTCTCCCCCGTTTGCTTCACTCCTCTCATCCCTGATTACTAAAGGGACCGCTCTGTTCTTCGCCGAGTTCTGTGTTGACATCCTTCATGGCTGCTGCCGCACAGAAGGAACGTTCTCCCCTCTGCGACGTATGGGCCTCAGAACAAACAAGAGATTCTGCAGAAAAAAAGTGCGACTCTGTGCAGATTTTCCGTCCCTCTGTGGACGCATGGACACAAGTGGCTGACGTGTGGCACCAATCATCCCAAGCCTGAGGTGAAGCCAGACACAGGAGGGAAGCCGCACATACAAATGGATTTATTTATAGGTTGCGCACGCTGGTGAATTGTACCGGCCTAACAAGGAACGTAGCTCTCAGGAGGTTTTGTAAAGTGAAGAGAGAACTTTTATATATACGCTCTATTTGGAATAATGAGTAAAAAGGTAAACGAGTTGAAAAATACTCTCTCGGAATGTGGCCTCTGCGCAACTTTAATCTAAGTCGCCTCCATAAGAAATGACAAGAGTCATAAAAGGTTAAAAGAGGTTAAAATTAAGCTGAAAGGGTTAAAGAAAAGGGATAAACCTGGATTTAACTCAGGGCTTCAAATCGGTTCAAGGAATGAAAATGAAAACCGGAAACTTTGACATTTTGCTTGTAACAGAAACAAAACCAGAATTTTTTTTTTTCCTGGAACAGAAACGCTTTTCTGGTTAGCGCCTAAAAGCAATGAATAAAATTCTGTGTAGCCTAAAATCATTGATCTTCTAGTCTAAGTCTGTGGTAGTCTACAATGACCTGAGGAGGATGACTTCCTGTGACATTCTCTGTTTAGTTAGTAGTTAGACTACAGTATTTCTTAAGTAAAACGCCAACAAACAATATATTATCTATATATTTGCCACTTCTTGTTTTTCGAGTTCCTTTTCTTTTTAGCTAACATCCATGCAACTCATGTTCCTCAGTTTGAATGTTCCTTAGTTTGATGTTTCTTGGATTTTATTTGTTATATCATAGCACAAAATGAAATCTAATAATCAGGTCCAGAATTGATCCAGATTTTTTGCTAAATAGTTTGTTCCAAACAGAAACTGTATTTTAACATTTCTGGTTATGGGTTCCACCATAACACTGCCATTCCTGAACAGGTTAGAACAGAAAAATTTTGTTTAATTACGTTGGTTGTTAGCTGTCTTACAATTGTTTGGCAAAACGAGACATATATGTGCATATATACCTGATTATTAGATTTCATTTTGTGCTATGATATAACAAATTAAATCCAAGAAACATCAAACTAAGGAACATTCAAACTGAGGAACATAGTTGGAGTTGCATGGATGTTAGCTAAAAAGAAAAGGAACTAGAAAAGTTAAGATTTTTCACAAGATAAGCCAACATTCCACTGAAAAGTTAACATTATAAGTTTTTATTCCTCAACAATAAATTTACAATAAATAAATAAAAATCATTTCTATTTCTCAACAATAAAGTTTTCTATAAAATAAAGTTCAACCAGATACAGTTAGCAGCTAACGCTATGCTAATAGAGCACATTTGGTTAAAGTGCCTTAAATTCTAAGCACTTTAAAAAGTGAATGCAATAAAGAGCGAACGAAGAGACCAAGTTTGATTGGCAGGACTGATTCTTTTCAAGTTTAACCAGTGAGACAGCTCTAAGCTGCCAGACGCTCAATGGACGACAGACTTAAACCAGACAAAAATGTTTTTGTCCCAGGAAGAAGTGATGGGAGTGAACCAGCGCTCCTCACAAGACGGCGAAACCAGAAGGATAAAAGCAGCGAGTGAGCGATGGCGATAAAGAGAGGGAACTGACACGGTGTGTGTGTGTGTCTGTGTGTGTGAGAGTGTGTGTGTGTGTGTGTGTGTGTGTGTCTGTCTTCTGGTGCAGTGAGGAGAATGTGCCGTGGCATCCACGAGTGGCACTGCATACTCTGTGTTTGATCAAACGTACTTCAAACGCCCTCGCTGACTTCCTCCCTGAGCTGGGAGATGAGCGGGCATCTGCTTTACACTCTCACCGGGTTTGCGTGCACACGCGCGTGTGTTTATTTGTATACATCCAAGGCCATGTGTTTGCTGAGGAAAGTGTTATTGATGTTCTGTACATCAGAAATGGGTCAAACCCAGACAAAACAGAGTCTCAGCCGCGGCCGAGTTCTCCTGCTGTAATGCGAGGTTCCCTGGCTGCTCCCTCACACTGGAGGTGAACCAACTGATGGACGACCATGAGACGACTGTGGGACTGTGCGTCTCTGTGCCTGTGTGTGGGATTTGTTCTCGCGCCTGTGTGTGTTTACGTGCCTTCCTGCTGTACTTTGGTCTCAATTATCACTCCTTGGCCTCGTTCTCATCTCCGTTATGGCGATTGTCATTAATCTCCTTCTACGTGTTTCTAATTTCATATCTTACCTCCCCGTGTCTGCCCCCGCTGTGGTTCTCCTCGGCCTCCTCAGGAGCCGTTACATCGCAATTCTAATTGAAAACACCAGTAGAGAGAGAAGCAACGAGTAGTGATCTGATGCTTTTCAAACTTTTCTGGAGCGTCTTCTGGTTGTTTCATTTTTTTAATTTTTTTTTTCTAAGCTGGGTATACATTGTACAATATGTAACACAATTGTTACACAGTTGTTACAAATGCACAAATATAACCACTAAGGAAGAGACTAAGGACCAGGAAATGTCTTGGTTGATGTGGTCAGTCTGATTTGTCAATTCAGCCATGCTGACCCCTGTTGTTTTCTCCTCTATGGATCTATGTTTGCACAGGTGCAGTGTCTCCACGTCTGCCACCCAAATCACACTGCGCCGTACTGTGAGCCTTCCTGTGGGTGGTGAGCCTACTGGAAGTTATGTGGGAAGTTATCTGGCCCCGGAGCCTTAGTTTGCACCGGTCTGATCTACAGTATCGTAAACGTAAACACTCCAGGTTAGGGTTAAGGGCAGAGGTGGCCTAGTGGTTAAGGAAGCGGACTTGGGTCTGTAAGGTCCCCGGTTCGAATCCCCCTATCGCCAAGTTACTGCTGAGGTGCACTGAGCATAGTATCGTCCCTACACACTGCTCCCTGGGCGCTCATTAGCTGCGCACTGCTCACTTTGATGATGGGTTAAATGTAGAGGCCAAATTTCGTTGTGCGCTGTGGTGTGAATCACAATGACAAAAAAAGGAATTTAATCTTTTTAGTTGTATAGACTAGGGATGTCAAACTCAATTTTCCCAGTGGGACAGAACTAAAAACTGCCATATATATTTAGCTTAATGTTATCAACACATGAGAAATCATATTAGAAAAAGTTCACACATCAGTGGTATTTGTTTTTTTATTCTGTCTCTTCAAAGTCTTTTCAGGTAATTTTTTTTCTTATGTAAATCTTTCTTTACAGAACGAAATATATGTGATATAAATTCCATACTATATTGTATAGTATAGAATGTCTACATACTGGTGTTCGACTCTAGTACACATTTGATTTTACCTCGCGAGCTAGATGTAATTACACTGCGGGCCAGATTTGGCCCCCGGGCCTGAGTTTGACACCTGTGCAGTAGATGAACCATAGGGAATCCAACACATGTGGCCTTAATGGTTAGTTAAGAAGATGGCTACGGCTCAAAGTTAATGGATAACGGATTCAATTTACCTGCGTCTGAAAACCAATGCCTGATGGGAACGCCACCTTTTGCTCATATTGTAGTTCACATCATGATAGAGAAGACCTTGTTAAAGATGCAACCTTCCGGAATTCAATATTCCGACGTCATTGTTTACTGTCACAACAGCCACGCATTTAAACAGAAGTGTGTAAACTTTTAATATCCTCCTCTCCCCGTGCTTCACTTCCTCTCCGCTGTCTCCTCATGCATGTTGAATCCATACGTTCTTCTGCTGCTCACACACTCGCATACATACGGTACGCAGGCCTTTATAGAACCGCTTTAATTCTCCTATATGAAAATTAGCCCCGCTACGCAGCAGCGCAGTGGCATGAAAGTTTGATTAGGAACATTATTGAAAGAGTGGATGGATGAATTATTGATCAGCAAGGTGGGAAATCTTGGGGGAGCAGATTAGACACAGGCCACCGCGTGTGTTTGTGGGGATGATACATGTGTGTATACAGTGCAGCGGAGTTCACTTGAGCATGTGTGAAAGCGGGTAATTGACTATGCATGCCTGAGTGTGTGTGTGTGTGTGTGTGTTAGGGGACAGAAAGTGATAAGTCACCGCCTGCAGCTGATGGTATCTCAGTAATGATTCTGTTTTTAGAGGATCATCTAAAATGCTCTCTGATGTTACTGTAGACACTTGAGCATCAAAACGAGCAACCAAAACTGAAGCTGTTAACTCGTCCTTCTTCCCCTTCCTGTGTGCGCTGATACAAGGCTTACATGTGCTCACGGGGGATTGTTGATACTGGACTCTGATTGGTCAAAGTCGTAACGATGCATGTGATGTATAGAGTGGGACTGCACAGTGGGTTTAATGGGTTTCTGGGGAAGCATAAGGAGTTAGTGTAGTGTTGTGTTGATGGAATTGAAGGTGTGTTTTCACCTAAAAATGTAAATGTTCAGGATTGGCTAGTGCAGAGCTGGGAAACTAAGGCCCGGGGGCTGGATGGGGCCCGGTCAACGTGTTAATCTGGCCGCCAAACTTGCACAAATAAAACCATTAATTTATATTATCATTATGCTTTTGTCTTTGCCAAACAACTTCAGGGTTTAAATAATCAATTGTTTTTTCAATTTTGACTCTGACATGTAGTTTATTTTGGTTCAAACACAGGAGTCAAAATAATTGCCCAGGCCTGGGCTAGTGGATCTGGTGATCAGTGTACGCCATTAACGTAACAAAACTACTTTTCTCGGTAACTAATAACATAACGTGTTACCTTTCCCATTAGGTAATGCAGTTATTGTTACTGTAGTATAGAAAGGCTTGTTACTTGTTACCATGTGTGGTCCAAATGGACGGTTTCTCCCAGCCATGGAGAGAGGACTGTCGGTATGTGTGTGGTTACCCTCACAGTCATGAATGGAAAAACGGCCTTTCACACTATCTGAACCATGTATTAGAAAGGAATGATGATTGGTTGACATAGATTGACATTTCAGGCTAGGCCAATCAGAAGAAGACCTGGGCGGGTCTTCTTGCCTTATAGCGAAATAAACAGCCTCACACATTCGACGCGGTACAGCAGCACACACCCACAAGCAAGACGGTGACAAGTTGAGGTTACAATAAAGATGCCTGTCAAAATGTCTAAACATCTATTTTGTTTTTATTGCATTTCATTATGATAGTTGCTACAGAAAACAAGACAAAACCTTTTAAGTGTGTCTTTATTATTATTATTTAAAGTAAAGTAACTAGATATTGGTTACTTTTAAATTTAGTTACTAGTAACGTAACTAGTTACTTTTTTCAAAACAGGAACTAGTAAAAAGTTACTTTTTTTTAAGTAACTTGCCCAACACCGCTGGTGATGGAGGTGGGCCATGGGACATCTACCATTAATTTGCTTCGCAGCTACTATACTAATGACCAGGCTTTCAATCAATTGATTGACTGTTGTTGAAAATGATCAATGATTATTCCAATGAAAGGAAAATACATAATGTATAGTATATATGTTGGGCTACTGATAAAGTGCATGTAACTGAATGGCACCATAGGTTTCAATAGGTGAAGTACACAATATTATTTTGGACTCCCTTTGTCATCTGTTGACAGACGACTGTAACACTAGTCGATTCAGTGGACATGACAGACTGGTTAAACAATCAAACACACAGAACTTTATTTTGCATTTGTCCTCTCATTTTGCCGGCTTTTCTATTGTCTCTAGTCCCTTCGAGGTCTCATGTCCTTGCACAGACATCTGGCTCGTCCTCTTGTGGTCCCGACTCCTACTAACATAAAGAGAGGACTGATTAGTGACATTGTGCTCACCTGCGCTCCGTGCAGCATCAGCCTCGCCACTCGTCTGCTCTCCCCGCCGCAACTGAGCGCTCATCACAACTCCACACCCACAATGCACAACTTATTGGGAACTTACAGTTTTTGGGATTGGATTCCAGATTGGTTGTAGATAGAGATTTCCAATTTTTATTATAAAACGTCCCAAATATAATAACTGGTAAGAGTGGTAAATTGTAAGAGTTATAAGAGTATGATATTAGTTTTAAATGCCGATTTGACCCCGGATGAACCACATCATCTTTATTATATTGAAGAAACCCTGCAGATTTTTGATCAGATGAGGCAATTGGTGTTGCATTGCACTTGGAATTATATTTTGAGCACATTTAAAATGTGGAATCACAGCAGAATCTGCCTTATTTGTTCTTTTAGATTGTGTTTACATCCCTCAGAAACCCTCTGCCTGATGTGTCGGATCATATGACATACTCAATTAACAATACTCTTAATACTTCAACAAAAGCTCCCTTTGCCAAAGCAGAGCTCTGTCGCCTCTGCCTCCACAGAAATATTGATTTATATTTTCATCCCAATATATTTGGTATCAAATCAGAGTGGAAAAAGATAGCATGGCCAGTCTTGGGTGCAATTTAAAATATTTAAATGGGGCATTGGTGTAAAATGACTGGAGAATAAAAATACTCTCCTAAAAGTTGTTGGGATTTTTTTTTTTTTTTGGCTGGTTGCGCTGAATTATATTAACGCACACTGTGTCTGAAAACAGCAACGAAGTTGAGGCTCATGTTCTTCTAAATTCAGTGGGTCATCAGAGCTGCAGAAAGGACATTTCACACAACCACAGGCCTGTTCTTTGTGCATCAGTATCACCGTATCATGAAATGTGAGAACAGGACGGGGCATCATATCACTGCTGAGCATTATTTGTCTGCAGCTCTGATGGATTTGACAGCTACTGTAGCCGATCAGTTTCTTCTATTTGTCTGCTACTGTAGAGCTCGTCCAGCTAATGGACATGAGAAAACTACAACACTGGGTCACACAGTCTTCCAGCTCACAGTTTGCATTGTCCTCCGGCGACCAAATGGTCACCAGTTCAAATACCAGTCCAACAAAAGGTCTTTTTCAGGCAGAATTTGCATGTTCTTACTGTGTGCATTGGGTTCTCTGTGAGTACTTCCTCCCACAGTCCAAACACATGCAGATTAGAGATTAGGGTAATTGGACTCGGTAAATGTATTGTGTGAATGGTTGTTTGTTTCTGTGGGTTGGCCCTGTGATGGACTGGCGACCTGTCTTTGGACCCAACTGTTGGCCCGGTGTCAGCTGGGATTATCTCCAGCTTCCCCCGTGACCCTCAACAGGATCTATGTACTGCGGATGAATGGAGAGTCTTAAGCTACTCTAAACTAGTATTCAAAGACTGAGCTGGGCTCTATTTGTTTTTAGAAAAAGAAAATCCTATTTTTATTCCCTTTTTTTAAAATCAATTTCATATCATAAATAATATCTACTATTTATCCAAAATTGTGTGTATTATATATTATGTTATTGAGAATCAGAATTCTACAGAATATTTCTTAGGGTGTTATGAGGGTAAATCTTGAAAGATATCACTTAGTTATTAGTAAGTTATGAATAAAACTATGAATAAAACAAAAACTAACGTAAATAAAAACTAAAATATTTTACTGGGCTATTTTGATACATGTAAAATATAATAATAATATATTAATAGTTGTTTATTCAGAGTTCTTGTTTATTCACAAACAAATATATCTGGAAAAGTATATAATCAGGAGCAATACCAGAGTTTTAGAATATATTTGGCATTTTTAGATTATCAATATTAATAAGAATCTTCTTCTTTTGGCTTGTCCCTTTTTTAGGGGTTGCCACGGTGAAATCATCGTTTTCCATCTCCCCCTGTCCTCTGTATCTTTAACTCTAACTCCAACCACCTCCATGTCCTCCCTCACTGCATCCATCAATCTCCTCTTTGTCTCCTACCTGGTAGCTCCATCTCTAGGATCATTCTTCTACCAATGTATCCACTGTCCCTCCTCTGGACATGTCCAAACCATCTCAATTTGTTTAATATAAATATTCAACCAATAACAAAACGCATAACCAATACATCTAATTTAACAACTTATGTATTGTTTTTGACCAACTACAATTATTTTACATTACTATTTTACATAAGAAATGTAAAATACACAGCTACCTCTAAAGGGAAAGGAAGTCCAGTCAACTAGAAGACCACTGACTCCTGTGGTCAGTGATTGTGACATAGATGGATCAGCTTTCCGTTACTGTTTGTAGTCCATCTGTGGAGAGTTATCCTGATGATGTGGAAGTGGAATCACATTTTACATTTTCCTCTGCCTGACTGTAAGCATGGCTTGTCTAGATCAATGTTTCCCAAAGTCTGGGTCGCAACCCTCAGGTGGGTCGAGATTTTTTACTTCTCTCGCTTCCCAGGAGTTTTCAATTATTTTTATTTTTTTTGTTGTTTCAATTACTATTTCCATTGTTTAAAACACATTGTACATATTTTACTTGGTCAACAATGCAATATCCTTATTCATGGACAAAATATTGCTCGCCAGAAAAACGGTTTAGGAAACAGTGATCTAGAAAATCTATCCCATTTTCACCTCTTCAGGTGGTCACTCAGTTTTCTCATTTGTGACCCACTTCACACACTCCTGTGTGGTCAGACACAGGTGCAATATTGGTTGCATGTGCAGGAGTTCCATAGACAAAAACGTGCTAAAAAGTCCATTCAGCATCGGGCCATTGCCGTGGTTTGGCTCTGAGAACTTGCAGGAAATCACACAAACAGGTGCAGAACAGAACAAATGTTCCCAGACCGCTTTTGTGACGGCGGAACTTTGTACCGTTAGAGGACAGTCACAAACTGGATCCATTTTACTTTAACAAGAGAAATATAAAAAAGCAGGGGCAGTTAAGCTGCCGTAAAAGTGAGTGGGTTTTGTGGTGACAGGATAATAAATCCGCTGCTTACTGTAAAAGGACAACAAATAGGCCGTGAGTGCGTGTCAGTTAGTGGGCTGTTATTTAGGAGATACTGTCACCCGGCTTTAGAAACACTTTCTTACTGTTGCATCTTGGGAGCTGCTCAGCAGGAGGCTGGGAGTCAGTAATGAGAATGTTGGTTGTTCTCTGAGCGGAGCAGCTTCTCATTTTAAACCCAGGGCATCACATTTGTTGTGTTTCTGCACCGCGGTGCCGTCTGCCACCGCCTGCATTCATACGCTTTCTCTTGGGGATCCTGCATTATGAGCAGAAAAATTAACTCACCAGGAAAAAGTTTTGGGATTATCTGATTTAAATAGTTCCGGGGGAACCAGTGCAGATCAAATCTTTCCAGTGGGTTGGTCTTAACGCCAGACTTTGGGGTTTGCAGTTTGACTGCATTACTGATTCCCAATGTATTTATATTCAGGGTTCAATTTATTCAGGGGAAAAGTCTTTCTCTTCTCCTGTGAACCATATTGTACCAGAATGGAAGAATGTTAAGGTGTAAACAAATATCTCTGTAAAGTTTAAGTATATTACTTTATTTTTTAACATTTTTTCTTTTTGGATTGTCTGGCCCTCATGGTAAATATACTGGATAACAAAACAAATTGTTAAAAAGGTTAAAATTAATATCCAACAAATAACCAATACCAAAAATATTTTCATTCATCTTCTTGGTTAAGGCAGCAGACTTGTGTCCGTAAGGCTTCAGGTTCGAATCCACCAGCTGCCAGGTTCCCATTGAGGTTCTCTGATCATAGCACGGTCCTGACCCACATAATGTCCAGAGGGCTCACTACCCACAGGGAGCCTGACAGTATGGAGCAGTGTGATTTGTGTGACACCAGCTACCTTTGTGACCTGGCAACAAACAAGCAGATGGAGATGGATGAATGCATGAAATAAAATGGTGAACCGTTCTCAATCATCCAGGTCAATTAATCCAAAGATAGTTACTTTGAGAGCAACTATTGTAGAAAGCGTTGTCTACAAATAAGCAGACAAGGACACACGTCTCCGTCTTGGGGGATTTTTTTGTATTATAAAGGTTTCTGACATCAGCAAGTCTAACAACAATCTCATCTACAGTCTCACCAACAAATCCCGACTGCTGATACAAACATGTTCTTTTTATACACTCACATCAACACGCTTACATCATTTCCCAAAACATTCACCATTCCTTGGAATTCATGAACCCATGTCCAAAACAAGAGGGTGTCTCTTCAGAGCCAGGTCATAGTGACCTGGCCATGTCCACTTGCTATTATTCTAACTGAATGTACAGGCCATCAGCCTTATCTTCTCCACCAGTGATGTCCTGTTTCACATCCTGTCAACATTTAACACACACACCCTAACATTGCTGATTATTCTATTTATTATGTCCAATTCTCCACCACACAACTGGACACAGTCCAGACATCTCTACTATCTTCAGTTCCAAGTGACTACAGGGGAGTTCTGGTATTTAACCATAAGGTGGCTGCAAACAAAGAGGGAGGTGAGGTTAGATGTGTGATGGACTTTCTTCAACAAACCTACAATGTCCAGATGCCCTCAAAGTAAATATTTTTGGACTACAGTCTCTTAACTGCAGGAACTTTGGCTGATACTCTCAAAAATTTTGTGCAAAAGAAGTGAAAGTTAACCAAAAATTATATATAGTTACTAGGCTATCAGGTAAACGTATGCGAAGACTAGCCATAAGGGTTAGGTAATACTACAAATAACTCTACTTAATTAGCAAATTATGTAGCTTTATTGTAAAACATGAAAGTAGGTTTAAGAGTTAAATACCTCATAATGTTGAAAAAAATCACACTCAACAAATAGAAAGAGCAAGGCCGACTATAAACTGTATTATTCTTGAAAAAAGCGCTAATGAAAGGTGATCAACTGCTAGCCTTAAGTGCAAAAGGCTAATTACTAAAACGACAATACAACAGCGACAAATTTTAGTTAGACAAACAAGTGTTGAAGGCTAGCTAGGCTTATGGTTGGCTCGATAACTGCTGACATCTCTTATTTGGACTGTGTCAACATAACGTGTGAGTGTCGTTGTTCTGAAGTATTTTCCTACCCATAATATTTAGCCTGTTTTAAGAGTAGTAACGCATTTTCATAGACGTCAAACACCTATAACATCTATCTAACACCTTTTAAAAGGGAGGATACCATGTCTCTTTGAAGTAGAGTAAAGTTAGTATAAGTCGACTACTTCTACTAATTTTTAGTCACTTGGAATCAGCAACCTTAGCCCCCCCCCGATGGCGAGGCCAGGGACTGCAGCCACTTTAGCCCATTTAGTTAATCTGGCCTAGTGTCTCACACCATCAACTGACATACACATGAGTACACATGGTTTATATAAATGGATTCACGGTTTACAAATAGCCTGCAGAGTAGGATCCAACCCCCTGCTCTCCATGCAGAGTCATAGCTGCATCAGCCTCACCCAGGAAGCATCTCAGCTACTTAACATGGATGGATGTGCCCTAGTGGCTCTGCTGTCCCGAAACTGAAGTAAAGAGCTTCACGGAGGCTTTCAGAATAAAAACAGAAGCATCAAAGACCAATTTCATCCTGGGAGACTCTTAAATTCTGTTTTGGCCATTCACCCTCGCTGATGTTTCACTGATTTATTCATCCATTTTCTCTCTCTCGCTCTCGCTCGCTCTCTCTCCTCGTCTGTTCTTAGTTTTTATCTGTCTCCTTATTGTTATTGTGTCAATGTAACATAGAGTCCAACATCAAATGTTCTGAATATACCGTGTTCAATATTATTTTAATCAACTATCCAATGTTTTTCATTTTTATCAAATTTCGACTAGTTTTGTCTCCTGTTAATGTGACCTGCTTTGCTTTATATTTAGCTTTATTCAAAGAAAATACTTTGGTATTTTAGTATAATTATTTTTTATGTTTTCTTTACAAACATTCTAACTTAAAGTTTTGTCATTTTTTTGGGTGCAAATATTAACTAACTGCCTGTCGTTCTTCATCAGGCATAGGCAAACTAAGGCCCAGGGGCCAGATGCGGCCCATTGAGTTTTTTAATGCGGCCTGATAACCTTTTCAAATAAAATATATTTATTTTTTATTATCATCATACTTCTGCTTTTTCCCAGCAATGCCTGCGTTTTTCTAATAGATGATATCAAAGAGGCTGTTGGACATTTAGCATCTTACAAATCGCGCAATCTTTCTGCGCTTGACTCTGCCCTTTGTTCAGTTTTAGGACCACTCCTGTTCTGCAAGTCAAAAAGTTTGCACATGTCTGTCCTAGATAAATAGATAACCAATGTGATCATTTAAAATCCTGCTATCTAACCCAGGTTTTGGCAAATATTATAAGCCATCTTGGATACTAAAATTCACCACAGGGGCTGTGTCAGGAGCGGTTAGATATAGGGTTTTGTGTGAAAAAAGAAAAAATGTATCAAAGCCATGAATAGAGGCTGATATGCTAAATTCTGATACCATTTTTTTATTATATACTAAAAAAATGCTGGTTTAATTTGGACATGTTTAGTGGGCCGAAAAGAAAGTTCAATGGGCCACATAAGGTCCCCTGGCCTTAGTTTGCTTAATTCTTTTTTTTATATTTTACTCTACTTAGTTTACAAAAATTTGGTGCTTTTACCGTATTTTTAGGCTTGAATTTCATGAGCATTTAAAGCCCAGTCAGGTAA
>JAFBJS010010460.1:236636-328801 GCA_016785265.1 Paraplagusia blochii | reverse complement strand
TGTGAAATACTGTCCCGATAAGATCCAGAAGTAATCTCCAAAAATAATTTTTTTTTAAAAATGACTAAAAATGCATTCAGTTATCTTAAAATACGTAGTTATGAACATTTTGGTGGTTAAAATTGTAAAATTTTAATTTTTTGGGTTTCGAGACTTGATCACTGTGAAATACTGTCCCGATAAGATCCAGAAGTAATCTCCAAAAATAATTTTTTTTCAAAAATGACTAAAAATGCATTCATTTATCTTAGAATACATAGTTATGAACATTTTGGTGGTTACAATTGTAAAAATTTTTATTTTTTGGGTTTCGAGACTTGTGATAACTGTGAAATACTGTCCTCATAAGATCCAGAAGTAATCTCCAAAAATAATTTTTTTTCAAAAATGACTAAAAATGCATTCAGTTATCTTAAAATACGTAGTTATGAACATTTTGTTGGTTCAAATGGTAAAAATTTAAATTTTTTGGGTTTCGAGACTTTTGATCACTGTGAAATACCGTCCCGATAAGATCCAGAAGTAATCTCCAAAAATAAAAGTTTTTCAAAATTGACTAAAAATGCATTCATTTATCTTAGAATACGTAGTTATGAACATTTTGGTGGTTAAAATTGTAAATTTTTTTATTTTTTTGGTTTGGAGACTCGTGATCATTGTGAAATACTGTCCTCTTAAAATCTAGAAGTAATCTCCAAAAATAAAAGTTTTTCAAAATTGACTGAAAATGCATTCTTTTATCCTAAAATACGTAGTTATGAACATTTTGTTGGTTCAAATAGTAAAAATTTTTATTTTTTGGATTTCGAGACTTTTGATCACTGTGAAATACTGTCCTGATAAGATCCAGAAGTAATCTCCAAAAATAAAAGTTTTTCAAAAATGACTAAAAATGCATTAATTTGTCCTAAAATACGTAGTTATGAACATTTTGGTGGTTCAAATTGTAAAAATTTATATTTTTTTGGTTTGGAGACTCGTGATCACTGTGAAATACTGTCCTCATAAGATCCAGAAGTAATCTCCAAAAATAAAAGTTTTTCAAAATTGACTAAAAATGCACTCATTTGTCTTAAATTACGTAGTTATACACATTTTAGTGGCTAAAATTTTAAAAATTAATATTTTTGGGTTTGGAGACTTGTGATCATTGTGTTATACTGTCCCGATAAAATCCAGAAGTAATCTCCAAAAATAAAAGTTTTTCAAAATTGACTAAAAATGCATTCATTTGTCTTAAATTACGTAGTTATACACATTTTAGTGGCTAAAATTTTAAAAATTTATATTTTTTGGTTTGGAGACTCGTGACCACTATGAAATACTGTCCTCTTTAAATCCAGAAGTAATCTCCAAAAATAAAAGTTTTTCAAAAATGACTAAAAATGCATTCATTTATCTTAAAATACGTAGTTATGAACATTTTGGTGGTTAAATTGTAAAAATTTTTATTTTTTGGGTTTCGAGACTTGTGATCACTGTGAAATACTGTCCTCTTAAAATCCAGAAGTAATCTCCAAAAATATTTTTTTTTCAAAAATGACTAAAAATGCACTCATTTATCTTAAAATACGTAGTCATGAACATTTTGGTGGTTAAATTTGTAAAAATGTATATTTTTTTGGTTTGGAGACTCGTGATCACTATGAAATACTGTCCTCTTAAAATCCAGAAGTAATCTCCAAAAATAAAAGTTTTTCAAAATTGACTGAAAATGCATTCTTTAATCTTAAAATACGTAGTTATCAACATTTTGGTGGTTCAAATTGTAAAAATTTTAATTTTTTTGGTTTCGAGAATTGTGATTCATATGTCTACATACTTAGTTATGAACATTTTGGTGGTTGAAAATGTGAAACTTCATATTTTTTTGGTTTGGAGACTTGTGATAATTATGTAATACTGTCCTGATAAAATCCAGAAGTAATCTCCAAAAATAAAAGTTTTTCAAAATTGACTAAAAATGCACTAATTTGTCTTAAATTACGTAGTTATACACATTTTAGTTGCTAAAATTTTAAAAATTTATATTTTTTTGGTTTGGAGACTCGTGATCACTATTAAATACTGTCCTCGTAAAATCCAGAAGTAATCTCCAAAATTAAAAGTTTTTCAAAATTGACTGAAAATGCATACTTTTATCTTAAAATACGTAGTTATGAACATTTTGGTGGTTCAAATTGTAAAATTTTTTATTTTTTAGGTTTCGAGACTTTTGATCACTGTGAAATACTGTCCCGATAAGATCCAGAAGTAATCTCTAAAAATAAAAGTTTTTCAAAAATGACTAAAAATGCATTCATATGTCTTAACATACTTAGTTATGAACATTTTGGTGGTTAAAAATTTGAAACTTTATATTTTCTTTGTTTGGAGACTCGTGATCACTGTGAAATACTGTCCTCATAAGATCCAGAAGTAATCTCCAAAAATAAAATAAATTCAAAATTGATTAAAAATGCATTCTTTTGTCTTAAATTACGTAGTTATACACATTTTAGTGGCTAAAATTTTAAAAATTCATATTTTTTGGTTTGGAGACTCGTGATCACTATGAAATACTGTCCTCTTAAAATCCAGAAGTAATCTCCAAAAATAAAAGTTTTTCAAAATTGACTAAAAATGCATTCATTTATCTTAAAATACGTAGTTATGAACATTTTGGTGGTTCAAATTGTAAAAATTTTTATTTTTTGGGTTTCGAGACTTGTGATCACTGTGAAATATTATCCTGATAAGATCCAGAAGTAATCTCCAAAAATAAATTTTTTCCAAAAATGACTAAAAATGCATTCATTTATCTTAAAATACGTAGTTATGAACATTTTGTTGGTTCAAATTGTAAAAATTTTTTTTTTGGGGGTTTCGAGACTTTTGATCACTGTGAAATACTGTACCGATAAGATCCAGAAGTAATCTCCAAAAATAAAAGTTTCTCAAAAATGACTAAAAATGCATTCATATGTCTTAACATACTTAGTTATGAACATTTTGGTGGTTAAAAATTTGAAACTTTATTTTTTTTTGGTTTGGAGACTTGTGATCATTGTGTAATATTGTCCTGATAAAATCCAGAAGTAATCTCCAAAAATAAAAGGTTTTCAAAATTGACTAAAAATGCATTCATTTGTCTTAAATTACTTAGTTATGACCTTTTTAATGGCTAAAATTTTAAAAATTAATATTTTTTTGTTCGGAGACTCATGATCACTATGAAATACTGTCCTCTTAAAATCCAGATGTAATCTCCAAAAATAAAAGTTTTTCAAATTTGACTAAAAATACATTCATTTATCTTGAAATACGTAGTTATGAACATTTTGGTGGTTCAAATTGTAAAAATTTTTATTTTTTGGGTTTCGAGACTTGTGATCACTTTGAAATACTGTCCCGATAAGATCCAGAAGTAATCTCCAAAAATAATCTTTTTTCAAAAATGACTAAAAATGCATTCATTTATCTTAAAATACGTAGTTATGAACATTTTGGTGGTTAAAATTGTAAAAATTTATATTTTTTTGGTTTGGAGACTCGTGATCACTGTGAAATACTGTCCTCATAAGATCCAGAAGTAATCTCCAAAAATAAAAAAAATTCAAAAATGACTAAAAATGCATTCATATGTCTTAACATACTTAGTTATGAACATTTTGGTGGTTAAAAATTTGAAACTTTATATTTTCTTTGTTTGGAGACTTGTGATCATTGTGTAATATTGTCCTGATAAAATCCAGAAGTAATCTCCAAAAATAAAAGTTTTTCAAAATTGACTAAAAATGCATTCTTTTATCTTAAAATACGTAGTTATGAACATTTTGGTGGTTCAAATAGTAAAATTTTTTATTTTTTGGTTTTCGAGACTTGTGATCACTGTGAAATACTGTCCTCATAAGATTCAAAGTTAATCTCCAAAAATAGTAAAATGTGACTAAATGAGTGAATAAACTCAACAAACTGAAAAATTTAAGAAGAATAAACCTAAGAAAACAAAAACTTGTTTTTTTTCTGTAAAACTGAACAAGAATAGTCAACAATATATCTGGAAATACTTCATAACCAATAAACACAGTTTCTAATTCAACAAAGTCCATTTCATTTTAATATCCTCAAAATTGTATTTTTTTTATCCTAATTTCTGAGTGGACGCCTGTGGGGGATAAAAAAAGTCCAAATGACCAAATACCATAAAAGCGTTGTGTTATAAAAAGCCTCATTTATTATTCATTTATTTCACAGCATATTTGTTAATAAAACATCTGCAAAAAATAAAACAATCCTCATTCTATTTCTTGCATTTTTATTCTGATATTCGTTCTTTGCATAGACTGCACCACCGCTCCTTTCCACTCATACTACAGCAAGAAAAAAAAAAAAAAAGAATATCAACTCCTCCGACCTCTGGGTGTCCTCACCTCTACTCTCACCTGTCTCCTGTGTTTACGCTGGACTTTGGAAACACTCTGACGGTGACAGCTGCACTCACAGAAACACTCTGTGCTACATGATCCAATACCATCTCAGTGGTTCTGATCCATATGATATTTACAAGTCAGAAAAAGGTCCACAAAACCCCTGGCTGATTTCACTCTTCCAAATTGGTCCATGGAGGGATTGAACTTCTCACTCCTGCATATAAATGAATTCATCGCAGTTTATCATTCGTTCCTGGAGTTAATTTCAGTGTTTATTTACACAATTTGTCTCTTCATAAAAAAAGATAAAAAAAAGAAATATAATTATGCTATATGGTTCTTCTCTTCACTCCTTGATAAGGTGCAGCCCAGATCATGGACTCAGACGGAGAAACAAGTGGTTTTATTCAATTCAAACAAATATAGAATTAAAACCATCTCCTATCATGAAAAGGCCATTAAATCCTTATGCATTAAACCAGGTGACTCCTGATGCAACCATCCAACCATCTCTGACCTGGACATGATGAAAGTTAATAGATCTTTTTTTCAGTGTCTCAGTGAGTCATAGGTTGCTCTGATAAATACATCCAATTGTATGAAATGTAATGAAAAATCAGCATCTCATCATGTGAAGAGTGGATATAAAAGCCTTTAAAAGCCAGATTTGCAGGATGAGATGTGTAAATAATAAGGTATACAAGCGGCATAATAAATAAAAAAATATGTTTTGTGTTTTGAAGAGGCTCAAATTAATATATAATTTGAACAATATCTGTTGTAATTAAAACCAAAACCTGGATGTTTCCCTTGAATTGGTGAAAATATAAGAAAAAGCTGCTGATGTAGACGGTAACATGGAGAGAATGGAACATCATCTGTGGCTGGTTTAAGTTTGCAAAAAATATATATATTTTATTTTGACAAATGCAGGTAAGAAGATGTATTCTAAATCTACAAGGAAGAATCCTGTCTCATTTATCGCAAAAATAAAACGCAGCCCAAAAAGCAAATGTGCAAATCATCAAAAACCCTTCACAGTAGGAACAGAGAAGAGGATGGATGAACTTCTAATGCCGTTTCTTTGGCCCTGGATGCTACAGTAGAAATCAGTTGTCCAACGTTAGGGGCCAAATGTATCATTTTGGTTTGACAAGTAACCTTCAACACCTCAGAGAACGACCAAGAAAACAACGTTCTTGAACCAGAAACCAAGGAGCAGAAAAATGTTCACCCATGTGTTCGCGTAACTTTAACTTATGCCTTTGTGTCTGTGAAGATTCACATTCATCCAGGTCATGATCTCCAAAAAAGGTTGAGTTTCCAGCAACATTTTTTGGATTTAATTAATACTCAACTTAAAAATCAGATTTAAAAAATGATTTATTTTAGGGAAGCCTGATCTTAATTTTTTCCAGTCGTGTCAAACCCTTCATTTCCGATTCCGATACAAAAGATCCTGATATTTGCAGACATTTTTCCCCCAAAACTGAGATAAACGTCTGAGTGCGAGACATTGTGTTATCGGATTGACAATTTTACCAATATAACATAATTATTCCAAAATTCCGTGATAATAATATCTGTCGACCGATATCATCAGATGTCCCTATTATTTTACAAGTTTGTTTTAGCACAGATGTGTAGACTTTTATATCCACTCCCAGTATAATGTAATATTATGTACAATGTAGTTTTCATATATATTTATATTTATATAAAAAGACTTCAATTCGTTTTTTTTTTTTTGCTTTTTTTCTGAAATCCCACGCAGTTTTTCTGTGAATGTATCCAAAATAGACGATTGGGTTTAGGTCCATATTTTTTTGTTTGATTTTCATTAAAGTCAATGAGTGTCTCAGTTTGTTCCATCTCTGCAGCCCGGGCTCCAAAGGGCAGGGGTTCGAAGCCTGTTTTAGTTCAACGTCTTTTTTCCTGAACGGTACGTCCTCGGTCTCTGCCTGTCAGGTGGTGTATTTGAGTTTGGACATCTGTGAGTGACACGAGATGCTGGACAGTGAAGGGATCCCGGTGTTGGCTGTGGAGCCTTGATTTTCCACAAACATTGGGTCCAGACAAGCAACCTTGGCGGCGAAAAAGGCGTGAATACAGTGAAGCACAGCAAAGAGGTTGGAGAACTCCAGCTCCTGGAGGAGAAATGATAAAAAAACAACTTTAACTTTTTGGATCATTAGTCATTTGTAATATTTTTTTTCTGTATCTGTTACCTTTGCTTCGATGGACTTGGAGTCTTGGTTTTGGAATAAAAACTTGATCTTGCTCTTCCCGTCGTCTGATGATCCTTTGAGTTGAGAGAACTTGTATCTCCACAGCACCGCCTGGAGGTCAGGGGGTGACAGAGACAATGTGTGGTTGACTTTTCATTATTTATTTCTATTCTCTTAATTCATTCAACTTCATGGTCATGTCAGGAGCAGCAGTCTCCACAGCTGACGCCCAAATCACACTGCACCCTAGTGTGATCCTTCCTGTGGGTCTGGATGGTCTGCATCCTTAACCACTAGGCCACCGCTGCCGACTATATATTTGGTTTATTTATTAGGAATTTTAGGTATAAAATGTAAATAATTGCAGATTTTCCAAACGCTCCAAATTGTTTTTATCCCAAAAAAATGACAAGAATATATATGCAAATAAATATTTCAAAATAAGACCTCATTCAGTTGGTGGAATTTAGTCGTTAACTTAAATTAAAAATATTGTATTGCAATTAATTTAAGGAGAACTTAATGTTCTTCAATGTTGAAATCCCTCGATATATTAACACGTATATATAGGACTCAGTGATGTTAAGGTATTTTCTTATTGTGGTGGCCCAGTGGTTAAGGAAGCAGACTTGGACCTGTAAGGTTTCAGGTTCAAATCCACCGGGTGCCGGGTTGCTGTGATCTTGGCATCATCCATAGAAGTTCTTGTGCCACAGAGAGACTCACAATATGGTACAATGTGATTTGGGTGGCGCCAGTTGGACAAGAAGAAGAAGAAGATGAAGATGGATGAATGTTATATTTCTGCTCATGTGACCTCAGATGGACAGTCCAGTCATTGGTTTATTACATCTTCCTGGTTCTGATTTCTAACTCATCCTAAACTGCAGGGTTTTGGCCTCCAGTGAACTCAGCTGATTAAAGCTGCTCCACAAATACAATATCAATATCTGACATAGCAGATTATACTTACTGGTAAATCCAAGTTCTGGTATCTGGATTTCTTGGACTTTTTCTTCTTTCTCTACACTCTGTGCTCACACTGATGTGTTCACATTCTACTGCAGCAAAATCTTGCCTCCTAAGATGTTCTATATTCCACCACTTTAACAGTATTTTTTTTTTCTAGTTTCCAGATTCTACATTTATCTTTATGTTTTCTGTCTGGCGTCTTTCACGATTATATTTCCTTCCCTCAGTTACTTTACTGTGAGGTGAAGGATGGAACTCTTCCTGTTCTAACAGCCTGCTGCTGGAAAACCAACCCTCTTTTTTTAGCAATTCCATAAATTAGTTGTTGACACGGCATAGAAATCCCACAGATGTTAAGATGGTAACAATAAAAACGCTTTTATTACTTTATGTTTGGTTTCTCCTTGTCATGACTGAACTTATTAGTAAGTTTTTAGGTTCATACTGGACGATAAGTCGGTCAGGCAACACTGACCACAGCATCTGCTTCTTCTTCTATCGGCTCGTCCCTTTTCCAGGGGTTTCCTCAGCGACTCAACGTTATCCATCTCCCCCATGTTCTCTCCATCTTCTACTCTAACTCCAACTACCTCCATGTCCTGTGGGTGGTGAGCCCACTAAAGCTCAGAGGCAACCTGGCAGCACCTGAATCCTCACGGACCAAAGTCCGCCTCTTTTAACCGCTGGGCCACCACTGCTGCCTATTTCTAGATATTTCCACAGGCTAATAAAAGTAAAAATAAAGTTTGAAGGTTAGGAGAGATTTTTACTTTTCTTATTCTCGACTCACATAAATTTGTGTCTTTCTTCTCCTGCTATGAAGACTTTTTGCGAAGAAAGCATCAAGGTGAAGTCAAAGCGAAGCTTCAGTGCTGCACAAAACAGCTCCACCAACACATGTGTCCCCCTGGTGCCTGTTGTCCTTCATGACAAACCGATAGAGTTGCACCAGGAAGGACATCTGATCCAAAGTGATTTATCAGCCACAGAAGATAGATTTTTTTTGTTGTGTATTTGATATTTTTTTCTTCTTCTCATTTCCATCGCCCTTCCTGGCCCTCACTGTTCGTTATCCGTGGTCTGAATCTATCTGCTGCTGCAGCAGCAAATTCTCCCTGAAGAAACTTCCCTGAGGGATTATTAAAGTTCCTGTTTAATCTAATCCACAGATTTTAAAGCCCTGGAGTTTATTGCTGAACGTGCACTCACCTGCAGCCAGATATTGTTTTCCTCTTTCCTGCACCACAGAGCACCGTGGTCTTGTTGCTAATTCACCAGCTTTGTTTTACCAGCTTTGACACCAACTCAAATTAAGATTGATTTTCCACCGAGTTTCTCGCAGGTTTTGCTTAAAGATCTCTTGCTGTGAGACATGTTACCTGGTCCTGAGTCAGCAGATCACAGCTCCACACATTGTACTGCGGCCATGTTCCATTAAAAGTCAGTGGTTCAGATTTGTCAATAACAGCTTTTAATCATGGAATAATCTCCGCTGCCACTGTTTACACATTGATTACATGTTTTTTTTTTACTGTCTTCGATGATGTGGGGACTTCTGTGCTTCTCTCTGCAGAAAACTGTGCCAAAATCTTACACAGCAATATGGTTACACCCGTGTGTCCCGCTCAACCACACAATAGCGGTGTCCCAGTTTAGGCGTAGCCTATGGGATATATGGAAATGGTGTCACCAGCTGCTCCCTCCTAATCATTCTCCACTTGTCGAAGATATTTTGCAGATACAGAAACTTCACTTTTTCTAGGACGCGCTGAACCTACTAGCATTTATACTTCCTGATAGGAGAGTTTTTTTCACAGCCTGTAATGGAGACAATAAGACTGTCTGGGATATTGGCTGTGGACCCAACAGTGCGACAAGGTTTATGTGCAATTTTGAAGCAGATTTGTGGAGAAAGGCCAATATTAACTCCAGGTAGAAGTGAGACCTATGAGCTGAGCTGAATAAGAACATGTATCTATACAGTATATACAGCATATGCTTATAGCTTAGAAATGCTTATGCACCAAAGGAGGAGAAAATAGAGGAAACTTTCAATTCCACAGAAATCATCCATTTCTCTCTTGTTCTGAACACAGTGATCGTGTCCATGGAAACCAACTCACACTTTAAACAAGATAAAACAGTGAAGCTGAAGTTCACTCACCTTTGAAGCTGCATCAAAACACACGAAGCCCATAGTGAAGTCGATGGTCAGACCCATGAGGTGACTGTCCATGATGCAGGCGTAGGTTTTACTCTGCAGTTTAAAACACAACAACAACGTCTTACACTCGAGGACACAACTCCATTTCACTGTCCACTCTTTGCATTTTGTTTGACATCCATGATGATGACCTGGATTCTCTCCACCTCCAGGAAGGTGGCCATCTGAAAGGCTTTCTCCCAGATCAGCAGCTCACACTCCAGCTCCACACTGAAGAACATGTCCTCGCCAGTCTCTGTCTGGACGCTGAAGCAATGCTTCCTCTTGTCCAGGAGGTCGCTGTCCTGAGATAGGACATCAGGAGAGTCAGGAGGGACATATGCAGATGAGGTTCGTAGACCAGAGTCACAAACTAAGTCACGTCCTCCATCACTGCATCCATCAATCTCCTCTTTGTCTCCTACTTGGTAGCTCCATCTCTAGGATCATTCTTCTACCAATGTCTCCACTGTCCCTCCTCTGAACATGTCCATCTCATCTGTCTTCACTAGCTGTTTTCTCCAAACCTTCCTGTCTGTGTTGTCCCTCTAATCACCTCTGATCCTGTCCATCCTTGTCTGTGTCCCTAAAGAGTCTCCATCTGGACACTGAAGCAATGCTTCCTCTTGTCCAGGAGGTCATTGTCCTGAGAAAAGAATCTTAGACCAGACTCCCAAACTAAATCAAAGAGTTGAACAAAAGTCAACCTTAAAAAGTTACTTAAATATCACAGCCCTCTAAAACCTGTCTTTTTTGACATCATTACCTGCAGGACAGACTGTCTCCTAACATTTCTGGAGAAGTAAATAAAGGAAAAACAGACGTCTTACCTTCAAAATCTTAAACATGATCTCGTACACTGTGAAGCTTTTCTCTGCTCTGGTCCAGTCCCACGTCGTCACCTGAAAATATCACACACACAGTGGCATTTGTTTTCGAGGACGTCGGCAGCAGCTGAACTTTGAGACAGTGTTTGTCAATGGGTTGGAGTAAATATACAGTTGACTGTTGCTGAGCGAGTTGCTGGTTCCACACCTTTGTGGTGTAGAGTCGCGACCCACTCTCATAGAATTTGAAACAAGCAAATTAATGATAATTAAAACAATTACCCATCCACCAGAGTGCAACTTTCAAAATAAGAGATATGCTCAAATAAAACACATGTCAACAGCTGATTTACATCATGCTGATTTTTGACCACCTGTTTGCGACCCATTGAGAACAGGTCCACGACCCTCTTTTGGGTCGAGACCCACCAGTTGAGAACCACTGGTGGGTGATAGAGTCGAGAGGCTAAAGTACTGGTGAAGGCAGATTTAGTCGTAGCGATTCATTGTGTTGATGCTGTTGATTAATGTTGTTTGCTCAGACAGGAAGTTGGTTTTGAGTATATATAATGTATATTTCATATAAAGTTGTATGAAACAGCAGTGTTTATATTTCTGTTCACCTGCTGTTTGATCACCTTTTTCTATGTGTCCTCCAACCCTAATTACATGATGATGCTAAGTATTTTTCAAAGACACGAATAGCCGAGAGTCACCTGAGCCATAAAACACAGCAGTGGAATTTGATATGAAGAGCATAAAACATGCAGCTAAATATAAAACTCCAGCCTTCATGAATATGTATCTTATTTTGGCCAAGATTTTCTACACCTCAGATTTTCCTCCTCTGAAAAATTATCCCCATCCTTTGCTAAAAAGATAGTGTGACCACGATGCAGCTCGTAGTGTGTAACATCCATTCAATCACCTTCATCTGCTTCACTGGGACAACAGTCTCCACGACTGCCACCCAAATCACACTGCACAATACACTATACTTTGCAGTAAGTCGTAGTTAAATAGGTCAGGACGGTGCTATGCCCAGTGGCAACCTGGGCCATACTCAGTGGACCTCAGTGGTCACTGGTGGATTCAAACCTGAAACCTTCCAGACCCAAGTCCTGTTCCTTAAACACTAGGCCTCCACTGCCCAAATATACATATAAATATAAACACCAAATCAGATCACAATTCACTATGCGTTCAATGCCTGCCTGTTTAGTTGAAGACAGGAATTGAAGAAAGTCAGTGACAAAAATCTTATTTAACAGATCTTTTTTTTCCCCTTTTCTTCAGTTTTTAAAGACATCTACTGCCATCTAGTGGAAGAATATTTAATTGTTCTGTCAATATATTGACAAAAAATACATATAATTTTTATTGAAGAAAGGACAGTGTGATAAGACATTTACAAAATTACAGTTGTTTGTTTTCTGAACACAAACCAAAAGTTTTTGCATAACTTTTTACACACAATGATTGCAGAAATCACTCTGGTTACCAAGGTGTTTTCCAAAAATAAAATAAAATAAGCTGAGCAGTTCAGTCAGTGCTGCTCTGAGATGAGATGAGTAGAAAGGTAGTAGTAGTTGTTACAGCTCTATGTGGGTCAGACAAGTCCTCCTGGTCTACGACTGAATTAAGTTTAAATGAGAGATTGCTCACATTCTTTACACAACGTGAACTCTGGATACGAGGTGGGAATGTTTTATTTTTAGCCAGTATCCAGAGTAAGGAAGTCAAACCATGTATTTCTACTCCCTCCTGCTAAAGGCAGAATGTGGTGCTGCCACACGCCAAGTCAAACTGTTGTTCTTTGTCCTCCACCGTCCCCGTGATGAATACGCTGCTCTCAGCATCTCCCCATCAAACTCATATTTCCACCACCGTCCCCTGGCATTAACATATTCAATTCATATCAGCAGATTCAGGATGAGCAGGCAAATCCTCTTCTCTATCAATCTTTCCTCCTGCACCACCATTGACAGCTTATGCCTCTTGTCATAATCACTTAAGCTGCTGGCAGAATGTAAACACATTTAATGATCATCATCAATCAAGGGCAGGATCAATGGAGCAGGAATGATTATGAGCGAGCAGCTTCCTTCAAAATTCCACCAGGAAAAGGTTTTCTGCCTCAACAATACGCCAGCGGCGAGTGAGGAATCTCCACCCGAGGACGACTTCATAAATTTCTAACACTGACGCTTGGAAAGGTCTGAGGAAGATGGTGACGGCTCAGCCGAGATGTGGAACTCACCGGAGGGGCCGAGAACTTGAAGAGCGAGGAACCTCTCAGAGCAAGGAACTTTGGGGAATACATTCGGTCCTGGACGGAGTCCTGCTCCTTCTCATCCGCCCAGCCCATGTAGATAATCTGTTCAGGAGAAAATGGTAAACTTTGATGGAAAGGAAGAATTATTTAAGATATGAAAACAGAAAAGAAAACCAGAAATATTGCAATTTTATTTTGTTTCCAAATTAAAACTTGTTTGTAAAAATCAGGGTTTTTTGAGACGCAAGTATTTCTCCAAACTATTTTTATACATAATAATTAAGTGTTAATAAGTAATTAACAGTTGCAGAAACAATAATCTTACTGGTTTGAAGCTGAAAATTTGAACCCAAATTTCTGAAACAATATAATAGCATTTCTGTTCACAACTAACCAATTGGTAAAAAATCCTGGTTCACAGCCCAAGTTTTGTATTAGAATTGCAATAAAAAACAGTAAAATGCAAAACATTTTTCGCATTAAAATGATTAAATAAGATTGATTGTCAAAAAACTGGAAAATTTCTAAACCAAACTCATGGTTGACAGATTTCAGTCGTCACATCCTTGTGAATCCTGATGAAATGAAACTATTTCCAATTCAGAATAAATATGTTTTCAACCAAACCTGTTAAAATGGTCTTATTTACAGCCGTGTTTTAGGTTCTTGGACCAAATAAAAAGGAAATGAATCTGGAAAAGTCGAATATCTACAAAGATTTATAGAAGGAAAAAAAAAAGGGTTTTTATCAGAAAATGTTATTTTATTTTTTTCATCTATGGTCTAGGGAGGGAACAGAGGTCTATTCTTAAAGAATGAATGAATAATAATCCATCTGTGTCTCTCTTTAGTCTTTTTAGTCCCACAGTGTGTACTTGACAGTGAGAAGTGGGGAATAATCAACACTAAGTGAACTGTCAAAGGAATATAAATATGAAAGAAACAAAAGCCCCTCCCCCCAAACCATAAATCTCACTGTTATAAAAAAATAAATGACAGCCGCTGAAAACACCAGCCGCGGGCGATGAAAAGCAGATGTCAAAAAACTCTCAATTAAAACCCCTGTGAAGTGAGGAATTAACTATTTTAATGTGTCAAACTGCTGTTAACAAACAATTTAACACACTTACACGTGGCGACAGTACGGCTGCCAAGTGATTAGAATTCCAATCAAATTTATTCCTCTTTACGTAACAAATTAATCCAGACCAACCGGGGGGTGGAGTTTCTGTCTGGGTGGGCCAATCAGATAGGCAGACAAATGGAGCCGATGGGGAAGCGAGGAGCGAGGATGGAGAAGATTGGAAAGAGATTGGAAACTCATCTGATAATCCTCGCAACTAATTTAGAGTTTGTTTGCTCTGCTGGTTAATGACACGTCGGGATGCTCAGTAGCTCCCTCTGGATGTTACGATCAGATGTGCAGACCGTTTGAAGAACACAGATAGTTGATAAAGTTTACAGTTGATTCAACTTTGATGAATCTGTCCCAGAGTTTTTCTCTGTATTGAAGCTACGCCTCAGGTTGTTATTGCGTTGGACGTTGACGTGACAATGATCAAGATCCAGTTCTGCTGTTGAACGGCCTCAGGCTTCCTCTTAAAGCTTCACATAATCTTCTTCCTTTATTGTTTTCTTTCCCACTTCTGACTGGACTGCAGCTTCTCCCGGAAGACATGTCCTCTGGGTCCAGTGTCCCTCCTCCTCAAAAGTTATACTTTTGTTTCATTTGACCAAAGGTCGAGCTGCCAGTACAGAATGTAGCCTCTCTTTAAAGTTGTCGGAGCAAATGTCCGCGTGGTTCAGATGTGATTTTTCAGCAGAGGCGAGAAGATTTTTTGCCTCTCGGAGCTCCAGCCTCTATCGGAGCTCCAGCCTTGAACTCCTTTTATGACTGAACGTCATCTTTCAAAACTTCTCTTTCTGTGAACATTTCTTTTCTTCAGAACAGATGCGTTACATTCTCTACTCAAGTTCCTCAACCTTTTAAAACATTTTAATGGCTGAATTTATGTGAATACTTTCACAAAGTTAAGATGATGTTGACGTGTTTCTCAGTCAGCATTTTTGAAAACTTTTTCTTATTATTATCATATATATATTCATTTATTAACATTCATCCTCTTCTGGATTCGGACCTGAAACCTTAGGGACCCAAGTCTCCTTCCTTAACCACTAGGCCACTATATATATATATACATATATATATATATGCATTAATATCTTTTAAAACAGAGGCTATACAGGTTCTTGTTCTATACAGGTTCTTGTTTTGAAGTAGAACGGGGAAACTTTTGTAATTATTAAAAATGTTTTCACATTTACCTTTAACCTGATTTTACACGTGCTTTGACAATATTTGTAATTATGTTCAAACCTGTTTGCACCACGTCTTTTTAGGTTTATTTAGGTTATTTCTTATTTATTCAATGTTTTCCTCTAACATACTCAAGAATTTGTCGGCATGATTTTTTTTTTTATTCAAGTCCTTGCTCTAAGATTGGCTTAAATTAAGTCACTATGCGAAAAATGTATTTTTTTTTTAACAAGTTACCACATCTCTATGTAATCATGGGTCCCTGCATAAATAGGACATTTAGAAAAAAAAAACTTTGTGCAGAAATGCTCTGTTAGAAATGATCTGCTCTGTATAGAAACACTGGGGAAATCCTTTAAAAAGAGCCCAACTCTCTCAGGGGAGCTGATAAACTTGTACTCGACAAGGAACCACAGAGCTGCTCCGGAGAGAAACTTTAAAGTTGCTGCACATGGAAGCTGCAAATTTTCCATGTGAGTAACAGATAAGAAGGTGATGCCAAAGTCTTAACCAAAATAAAAAAACATTTATCTCTAAATTCACCAAAAAACAAGGTTTCTCAAAGGCTGCCACATTGTGAAGTGTTTTATTTTTCAAATTCTCATTCACTCTGTTGAGATTGCATTGGTTTTGGTTATGGATCTAAAATCAGTGAAATGTGAGAAAACACAGTCACAAAAATTGAAAATATTCATGTGATTCAAAATCCCTGACAAAGAAACCGTGGGGATTTGAAATGTTGAAGAGAAATCACCAGAGAGTCATCGTTCTGGTTCTACTGCTCGATTGGTCACAGAGTCACAGGAGGCTGGAAACAGTCCCAGCAGTAACAGGTGGGTGGGCTACACCATGGACCACACTCCATGAAAAGTCCGCCTAATTCCTAACCATTCCTGGACTCTGGATCTGTTACCATAGCGACCATATGGACCTGAACTGGCGACCATCTTGCTTTGAGGCAAGCGCTCTTATCGCGCTTCCACTACATGCAAGGCTCGATTAACAGAATAGGCTAAAGGGGCTGCAATCCCAGGCTTGGCCACTAGGGTGGGGCCCTCAGGTTACTGATGTCAAATGACTATAATTACTGGAAGTAGTCAACTAGTCAAAATTTTACTCTTCACCCATAATATCTACCTACCCTCTCTTTGAAAGGTGTTTGAGTTATGGGTGGTTAACATCGATAAAAATATGCTACCACCTTCAATACAGAGTGCAGGAAAATACTATGGGTAGGAAATAATTTCAGACATGGCTGTACATTTTCAATACAGGTAGGAAAATATTATGGGTAGGAAATAATTTCAGAATATTATGTTGATGCACAGTCAACACACAACTCCTGAAACAGAGGGTAGGAAAAAACTTCAGATATGGCTATGAAATATTGTGTGAAAAAGTGGCTTCTGAAGGGACTGAAGGGTGTGATTGGGACACAACCTCATCATGGAAATTAACTCCAGGCCTCATAAAATGTTGATCCAGCCCTGACTAGATGGCTCGTAAAAAGTGGCAAAATTATCGGAAAAGCAGCAGCATGTTTGTGGTCGGTCTAAGGGCATGTGTGTATTTTCACATCCTCTCTACGTCAGGGAGGCAGGGTGAAGATAAATCATGGAGATAAAGCCCGCAGCCTTAGATGCAGTTACTTTCTGAAGCATGATTTAAGACCATCAGAGTTGGTCCAACCACGACGTCTCCATAAAGTTGGGAGGGAAATGTCAGAAAAAGTAAATCGTTAGGTTGAATTTGTGTTGTGAGCCATTTGATGGATTTGAAAGATTGGGGGCAGGCTGTCGCATCTCCCAACGTTTAATTACTCACATAAATTGTCTCTGGAAAAGATATTTTTGTATTGCTGGAGAAAAGGAGTTCCGGTTGGTGAGATCACGCTCAGACATGGCACCGAGAGGAAACCACTTGAACGTTGTTCTGATCAGATCTCTGAGCAGCAAGAATTCACCTGGTGTTGCAACAGTGTCGTTTCATTCCTGCCACTGTTACTGGGTATTTTATTTTCTAAAGAGTTTGTAAATGCACCTGCAGCAATAAATAAATAAATAGGAACCTTACCTGCTGGTTGACTGGGAAATTCCTGTTAATCTTCTTCACCTGTTTAAGGTAAAAGGAAAGTCATTAAAAACACACAGGGACCAATCACTGTTTGGAATGAAAGTGCTTCCCAGTCCCTGCTGAGACCAGCAATCAGAGAGACAAATGGTGTGGGAAGAACTGAAGTATGACTCACTGCTTCTGCACTAACATGTTAACCATCCTGCTGGAATAATAATAATAATAATAATAAAAAAGACTTCTTTTATTCATTGAACGCATGCAAATGACAAAATGGGACAGATACAATAATTACTACCAGGACCTTAGGTCCTCCTTAAAATAATCCATTAGAGGAATCCATTCAGTGTGGTAATAAAGGCAGGAAAAAGTGCCCAGCGAGCAGTCAGGCTTTAAATTAAAGCATTATACTCAGATCGCAGGTATCACTCACAACTAATTCCTCCCACGTTTTCTCTTACAGCCGCGGTCTGAGCCTGAACCTCACGCTGAGGTCAAACCCGGTCCGTCCTCGGCTGTGGTGTAAAAATACTGAAGTTTGGTAGTGGAGGAAAAAGAAGAAAACTGTTTTTTTTTGTTTTATTTTGGGCTGCATATGAGCTGAGGTTATAAATACGCTGGGTTTGTTCAGGCTCAGCTGTGAGTTGTAGTGACCGGCCGCTGTTCACTGACGCTGTGACATAAATAAAGAACGGCTGAAGGGTTCACTTATTCAGGTAATAAAACAAAACACATATTTCTGCTCCCCTCACCTCCTGAAAATACACATGAATATTGCAAAAGGACTGGATCAACTGGGTCTGTTAAAAAGCATTCAGCAGGTGTGGTCAAACTACGGCTCGGGGGGCGGTTATGGCCCGTTTGTTTTTTTTAAACCGGCCCGTCAACCTTGCCTAAATTATGTTATTAATATTATCATGAAAACCGTGCCTTTCTGTGTCTGCAACCATATTTATGTTCCTGAACTGCATTTCTGTCATAGTTCAGAACACAACTTAACCCACAAGGGGGGGCAAAACATTCATCTACCAGAGTTTATCTTCACTTATCAATCTCTGAACATATTTCATCATATTTAGCCTCAAAATTGTTTCCATGTCCTGTCTGTCCCTTGTCTTGATCTGCGCCCCCTGAGTTTATTAACATTCCATGTTTGTATTTTTGTAAATCAGATCCTATTATATATATTTTTGCATTCCTCAATTTTGGAATTTCTACAATATATTTATTATACATATTATAAAGTTTCTCTTCAATACTCTTAGTTGAGATCTTTACCTACTGAGTACTTTGTGACGTAGCATTAACAAAATTACAGAAAAAAATAAATTGTCACAATGTCAATAAATCTCATAAACAAATACATATACAAATATCACACTAGATCAGATCTGGGCAAACTAAGGCCCGGGGGCCAGATGTGTCCTGCTTGTAATTTTTTTTTCGGCCCACCAATCTTGTACAAATTATACTCTTAACATATATTATGTTTATCTTTCTGCCTTTTTCCTGCAATGCCACCATTTCAACAACACATAATGTAGAACAGGCTTAAAGCATCGCTTTCCCCTGCACAAGATTGATTGAAAACGAATTTAAAATCTTGAAGTTGACTCTTGCCCACCTTTAGACTCTTAAAACCCCACGTGGCAGCAGTAAACATGGCAGCGTTGACCCGTCAGAGCTCACTGATGGCGACAGACTCAAGTGTTGAATGTTATTGAAAAACACCCTTGAAAAACTGCCACGCAGTTGAATTTGCATCTGGGCAGAAACACTTGAGTCTGAGTTTTATTGGAAAAGGCTGGAAACTGGAAACGAAACTGCTGCTGCTTTAACACCTGTTCTTCAGCCCAAGGCTCTCACACATGGAGCATTAATAAAACTACTGAATCATAGGTGTGAGTCAACCTTAAAGTGTACATGTATGAATGGATGTGAGTCACACCAAACCAAGGCCATGGGCAGCATTCAGCTCCTGCACAGGCCGCTGTGCTGTGTGGCTGACAAGTGGGAGCTGTTGGAGCCAATGAAGCAACACTTCCCTTTATAATGTTCCCATCTTGCTTTCAATGACGCCTTTAAATGCTCCACTAAACAAACTCATGAGCGGCTCCATGAAAACCGGGGTGTCCGGCCGAGTTAGCGGAGCTGAACATCCGCCGATTTTCATCTGTGTTTGTGTGAGTTCTTTCTGCCTCCATTATTTCCACTGCAGATAAGTGAGGATTTTCCCTTTTGACGAATGAATGAATGAATGAATGAATGGATGAATGGTTCATTCATCTTCCACTGTATTGGATTAAGAGGAGCAGGGGGAGTTGGACTCGGGCCCGGCTGGGATCAGGTTAAAGGCAGGGTAATGTGAGGACAAGGCACTGGCCCAAAAAAAGACAGTCACAAATGTGATATAGAGACTGCCGTTCACACTTACTTTCACACTTGGATTCACACCTAAAGGTCAAACGAACTACCAATTACTCTTATTTCCAAACGACTGTGTGAGAAAGCCATTAATCGCCATTTAAAACAAATGGACATGTGGACTCTGAAGTAATGCTTGTGGGAGACGAGGCTGGACAAACAAAATGGGCTGAAGGGGCCGAAGACATGGGCTTTGCCACCAGGGGGGGGCTCCGGTTGCTGATGTCAAATACATAATTAATGTAGTAGCCTAATTATACCAATTTTAATGTACTTGGAACACCCATTATATCTACCTACCATCTCTTTTAAAGGTGTTAGATAGATGTTATGGGTGTCCAACATCTATAAAAATATGCTACCACCTTTAAAACAGAGGGAAGTAAGATACTATGGGTGTTTAATATTTATAAAAATATGCTTCCACTTTTAAAAAAGAGGGTAGGAAGACATTACAGGTGTTTAACATCTATAAAAATATGCTACTACCTTTAAAACAGAGGGTAGGAAGATACTACGGGGGTTTAATATTTATAAAAATATGCTTCCACTTTTAAAAAAGAGGGTAGGAAGACATTACGTGTGTTTAACATCTATGAAAATATGCTATTACCTTTAAAAGGGAGGGTAGAAAATATTATGGGTAGGAAAAATCTTCAGATATGGCTTCAATTTTTTGAATACGGGTAGGAAAGTATTATGGATAAGAAAATACAGAACTACTGCACCTGCACAGTCAACATAAACATAAAAAAAGTTTGGGGTCTAAAAGGACTTGTGCACCTGCCGTGATGGGGACAAGATAAGAAGGGACACGATATGAGAGGACACGATATGAAAGGCCTCATTCTGGTTTTCAGCCCAGGACCTCAGATGGTGTCAATCTGTCCCAGGTGGGAGACAGTACCTGCTATTGTGCAGCAAGACAAGACTAGACCATCATCACCAGTGCTACGTAACATGAAGGAGTTCCAACAAGACGTCGCTGTGTGTGTTTTCTAATTCAGCCACTTGCGCTCCGTCCATCAGTCACTTTTAGTAAAGTCTGCCCTGGACATGGTCCAAACTGAGCTGTGCCTGGACGGTCCATCAGGACTGTTGGCTTCAAGGACCGGCTGAAGTCAGACCGGGTCAATGAGAAGAGGAAATGTGTAGTAAACAACAGAGAGAGACGACTGAGGTTTTCAGGAGTAGACGCCACAACTGGTGAATTATTTCTGAAATCATTGAATGTGCTGTTAAAAGTTCCACTCATTGATTGTTCTCTCTTTCTAAAATTCAATTTTATTTTATTGGTCTGCAGCTTTTTTACCATCCTATTAGTGAAACATTTTTCAATTAAATCAGAGAGTTTCTCTTATTTTTTAAAGTATCCATTTATTGAAACGCTCTCCTTAAAAACATTTCATATAAATGGAACATTACTTCAATGCATTCTTCTGTTTTTTTTTTTTCCCCTCAGCCCAGTCTGGGAGTCTGACTCATCTGCAGCACAATCAATCAAATCAATCACTTCACTCCTCCCAGAACAGCAGTCAGTGGAGCGTCAGTGAATCACAGATGCAACAACAGATTCATGCACTTTAGTCATAATGAGTCCAAACAAATTTTCTTTTTGTATAAACAAAGAATTTGGTCTGTATTCATCCCAAACAACTATCGACGACGGGCTGAAAACTAAAAAACTGACATATGACAAAAACCTTTAGGTGTTTGTGAAAGAAGGACTTTTGTTGTTTTGTGTTTTCCTTTTTTTTTACTGGCTTTTATGTCACTTTTATGGGGTTTCCTGTGAGGAAAGCAATCAGTATCTATGTATATATTTAAGTTGAGCGTGAATGACCCTAATACTAATACTTATAACAATACTACAATATTTCCACCGTCTTCGTAGAGCTCACTTTTTGTATAACTCTGTAATCGTGCGTCTGAATTCTCCTCCTTTACTTGACTGATATGAAAGTGACTTTTCTGTTCCAACTAACTGTGAGATTATCTTCCAGACGGACTCAATAAAATAAAAGCCTCCAATCTTGTCCTTATCGTCCAAAATGAAATCCACCAATCAGGAGAGTTCCGGGCTTCGGCCATTGGTAACAGAGTGGATTCAGAGAAGAGAATGATTCAGATCTTCACGAGTGGTTCTTGGAACTGAGACTCCTTGACCCTGCACGGAGGAGTCCAAGTTTCAGGTGCTTTTTTTCCCTCCCAGTTTTGGATTAATAAACCACTCTATGGACCATCTGGCTGAGTGTTTGTACACTATGTGTTCCTGCTACCTTGTCCTGGGAGACTTAAAGCTGGCAGGAAGAACAGACAGAGTTCCCTGTTCGCTCTTTTGGCGAGGACTGAAGCAGCTCCTCTGCAGACTCTTTATTCGTTTCTCTAACTTGTGTTCTGTTTACTGGGATCATATTCCTGGCAGAGACACATTAAGGTGTGGACGCAGTATTTAGCAGTAACTCTATTGAACACAGGGCTTTAGAAAACGCACCCTCATCTTTGACACAAAGCCTATAAATGAAACTGGACTCTGTGTCCAGAAGAGACTCTTACTTTGTATGCAGTGTACAGTGTATTTCCTGTGCTGTATGTTCAACATAACCCTCACTCCATTCAATTATCCTGAACTCCATTATTCCCTATAGGTGGACCATAATGCACCGAGACCATTACTCTTACTCACTCACTCAGAGTCACATCAATAGACTTAGGATTATTACAATCCACTGTTGCAGCTCTGCACAACAGAGTCTGCTCTGTGTTTATGAACAGACTCAATATTGTAGTTTCATCCTGCAAACGTTGGTCTTTGCACAAACGCCGCGTTCTGAAATGCACTTTACCGGAGTGGAACCAGACACAGGACTGTTGTTCAGTCTAGGTTGCAATTCAATTCAATTCACTGCAATTCAATTCATTCATTTATCTTCATCTGCTTATCTGTTACCAGGTCTTAGCTGCAGTCTCCACCACTGCCACCCAAATCATACGGTCAGCCTTCACACAATGCACACAACAAAATGTGACCTCTGCATTTGACCCATCACCAACGTGGACAGTGATTCAGCTTTGAGTGTCAACTTTCACATCAAGATGGGGGCCGCAAAATATTATTCCACGTGCCACAAATGGCCCACACCCACAAGTTTGAGACCCTGGATTTGTTTCTAACAATGACTGTTTGTAACATCCTCAGACCTTTTTCTTGACTGATGTATCGGCCAGTGCTTCCAAATAAACCCTGTTTGTTTGCGACCTGGGAAGAAAATGTCTAAACAAAGATATTGTTTTTCTTCTTCTTCTATTGCGTTTTGCTGCCGCCTGTGAGTTTATTACATAATATTCCGTGACAACTTAAAAATAATACCTGTGTCGGAATTTGGCCAGAGGGAGAAACATTTGTAACCCCTGTTGTTATACCTCCTTAAATTTTTAGAGCTCCTTAAAAAGTGTTTACTCGGCTGGCTGCGCCAAGGAACTTCCTGCCGTGACGTTCACAAAGGAACTGTTAGATGACTCATAAATTGGAATCCTGTTCCACTGACACCTGGCTCGATACTTTATCGGCCTACATTGGTAACTGCCGGACCTTACAAGCATCTCAAATTAATTTGACTCACATTGTGCTTGGTGAGACTGGAAATGTTGCTCACAATCGCCTGAAGCCAGTCCAAACAGTCCTCCGCTGTGGAGAACTGTACAACTCCGCTGCACACGCCGTCGACCGCAATTACCTGGAAAGCGCTTTTCCTGAACAAAGAAAGGAAACGACAAAAAAAAAAAACGTATTTTGAAATTAGTTGCAAATTATCAGAGGCAGGAATCCACTTAGTTGTTTTTGTTGTGTTTCCTGTTTGGCAATCTGATAATCAAATCAAAGGCTGCAGTGTTAATAGGGTCGGCCTGGTGATGTCACAGGATGTGGAGCAGCAGCGACTTCATTAAGAGTCAGGCAGCATCATCACCAATGCTGCAGTTAAATGAAAATCTATTTATTGGCATTGAGTTTATTACTTCAAGTGCCCACTATTATATCCTAAGTGAAGCAGACACACTGATCGAATGGACGTCCACTGATGGAATGGACGTCCACCGTTCATAATGAATGCTCTGAGACAGACACCAACACTGAGGACCGTCATTTGTCCTCAGTCTGAAACCCAGCCATTAACCCGTGATGAAGCTCTGCGCTCAGACCGTGTTTGAGGCGATCCAGAACCGTGGAGACGGATCTCCTTGCAGTTTACCTGCTGACATCAGAACCCGGCATGTACTGCGACAGGCGCGAGTGGAGCAGTGGAATAAGACGCAGATCCACCCATCTCTTTTCCCAGCGAAGCCCCGGGGATGTGGGCCAGGACGAACAGGACAGCGTGTCCTGTTGGAGCATAAAATCTGAGTAAGAAAAAAGCCTGTCGCTTCACACCCTGCATATTTCTAACACTTGACAACATGGAGGAGCCTGAGCACTGACACTGCTGCTGCCACTGCTGCTGCTGATGCAGGTACACAGCAGGCAGGCCAGGCCCAAACTGCAGAGGAAAGCGGATTTGCCCTTCTCAAAAGATAAAGATAGAGCATCCCAGATAACAGCCGGCAGTGACAGTTGCATGGAAACAAGTTTCTGACAGGGATGATGCTGCTGCTGCTGCTGCTGCTGCTGCTGCTGCTGCTGCTGCCTGGTTGTGTGCTTACAAAGTGACAGCGACAGGATCTGTCAGTCACAGGTGGGAGTAATGGAAATAAAGTACCGTGTTGTTGGGATGGTAGTTCAAGTGCAGGCCGCTATCACACAGAGGGGAGGACGTCCCACTGCTCTGGTCGCTCGGAATGCCTGAAAGTGCAAACACATTCACAGGAACCATAAAGACAGCGTGACACTTCCATCTATTTCAAGATTTTCCAACTGCACTGAATCACAGCCTGGCAAAAATTGCCCTCCCCGTTGCCTTCGGCTTTCTGCCAATTTGAATTCAGTTGACTGCTTGATTGGCCGGTCAACCTGGCCGACGCGCGTGTGTAAAAGGATTTAATCAAAGCTTTCATGTCTGATGACAGACACAGGAGCCTCGGCGTAAAACTAATCAGAGGCCAAAATGTGACACGTCGATTATTTCAGCTCGGACGTGTGTGAGACGTCAGGATGTCTCCCTTGAGAAAAAGAGTGTCTTTATATCAACTTTGCCATGACAACCAAGTCCAGGGCAACATATAAAATTCTTTCCCTTTATTTTTGGCTTTCCAGGCTCCACTTTGTCACCAGGACAACCACTCCTACATGGAAAGTAATATCAGCTATAAAAACCTGAGTCATTACTCAGCACAGCAGTGATTATTTGTCTCAAACGGAGGTGTGGTGAACATAATATGAAGGTGTCTCACATGTGCAGTCTTCACACAGTGGCAATTTCAAAAACGCCGGCGTCTTCTTCAGGAAGGACACGGTGAGAGTAACTTCCTCTCCAGCATTTCTCAGAACCTGGACCTGAAATAGAATTAAATTTTTCATTGTATTACTTCAAAGGCTGTAAAACACGACTCGTGTTACATTCTTTCGTATTTGAAATCAAACTTAACACTTGGTAAAATGGAAATTTACAGCAGCTCAGGGTTGATGTGACTTTGAACAAAATTTTAAGACCAGAGAGTTGGGGTTCCAAACTGTCAGACCGAGGGACAGTTTGGTCTGGGATCTGATGTCAAAATGGGTTCATGAACAAAAAAAGCCTGAAAATAATGATAGTTTGTTGATGAACTCCTTTGTGTTTGGTAAAAAAAAATTACAGATGGGGAGAAAAAAAGAAAAAATCTGCAGTCCCTCAAATGGGACACCTTCCAGCTGAGCTCTGCTGGTTTTACTCCCTTGGCGTGACTTTGCAGGCGTCGCTGGCAGCAGAATGTCTATTTCTCATAAACAGACCAAGAAAATTGTTCCACATGTCAGAAAGATACAAATCGTACAGTGAGATGAGATGTTGAAGGAGCTGCTGTGGTGTAAGGAGCAGTGAGATACGAGGGCGGCGGTGGCGGCGGCGGTGGCGGCGGTGGCTTACCACTTCCTCGTGGCGATAGCTTCTCACGTTGATTCCATTTATCTGGGAACAACAGTAACAGGGTTAGTCTAAATAACACTGCAGGCACCGCATCACTGTAGCTGGAAGTTCAACATGATTAATGAAGCAGAGACGAGACACGACTGTGGAGGAAGAGTCAGATCCACGTTTTTTTTTTTTTCTATTTGGTTTGTAAATGTTTTCTGTTTAACAGAAACTCCAACAGAAATAGGATGTGGAGAAGGTTTCTCTTCTCTCTCCATCAATATTCATGGGAAATTGATGTGATAAATGAACAATTGTGGATGTGACATTTGGCTGCTGTGAGGTATATGTTCAGTTTTTTTTTCTCCGAGAAACAGCACAATGTTTTGCTGGGAGAACCAGCAGAGCAATAATGGAAGTTTTGGCATTTTACCTGAAGGATTCCATCTCCAATAAATAGCAGTCCAGAGAGTTCAGCTGGAAACCAGGAGGAAAAAAAAAATCACTTCAGTTTAGATGAAAATAACAACCATAAGGGGCAGTAAAAAGGTTTGAATTTGGACATCTTGAATGCCAGTGTACCTTTTTGTTCCTTGGATATCTTTGAAATGACAACGGGGATTTTATGTTCTGCTCCGCCCTGAGGAGAAGAATTTAATCAAACCAAATAACAAAGGTATCAGCGTCACCCAGGGGAGACACAAAGACACCCAGGAGCGTCTCAATTCTCACCCAACCTCTCGCTAATGCAGTTATTGCACTTTTACAACAAAGTGATCGATGGCACTTGTTCAGACTTCATTTAAAGAAGTTGGGCGGAGCGTCTCTAATCTGCGCCAATCTAAATTACCTTGATGCTCAGACCGAACCCTCCGATCGTCTGCCTCCGGATCGTTACAGTCCTCTCCTGAAAGACATTCAGTTAGAGTGGACAAATGAGGCCCAGGTGGAACCTGCGATAACATGAGCGTCCCTTCTAAAAAGTCATATATGAGACAAATAAAATTCAACAATATTGTTTGTGACGATTAATCACGAAGAAAAATAATCGTGATTATTCGTCACCAAAGAATTAACAGGTTCAAGGAACAAAAACTGGAAATTTGCTGGGAACAGAAATGAAACCAGAAACATTGTAATAACTTTTTTTACCGAAAAAAAAAACTCTTTAAAAAATGGTAACCAGTTAATACCAGATTTATTTTGTTCTTCAGTCAAAGTCATTGGTCTCCTAGTCTAGTCCATGGTTTTCTATAGTGACCTGATCAGGTTCACGTCCCGTGACTGAACAGAGACAGTGGGGAGACCATCAGACTATATGAGGAGGACAGAGTACCAACTACGAAGGTCTGGAGGAAAAAGCTAGAGAAGACAGATTGAGACGGTTTGGACATGTTCAGAGGAGGGACAGTGGAGACACTGGTAGAAGAATGATCCTAGAGCTGGATGGAGCTACCAGGTAGGAGACAAAGCGGAGACTAATGGACTCAGTGAGGGAGGACATGGAGAATTTCTTGATAAAGCACAAACAAACCAATTCTATATATTTTCCACTTCTCGTGTTAAGATGGGAAGACATTTTAAGAACCCCATAGGACATCAGACACTTGATCTGACAACAAAAAAGTCTAAATGCAACATCGAGGGATGTGTAGCCAGAATTTTAGAGAAACTATGCGGTAAATGTTCAGAGATTTATCCAATTTTTGAGCAGCAAGATGATCGGTTCCTACAACCAAAAAAAAAAAAAAAAAGAAACGTTGACTAAGATAAAATAAGTCAATGTTTCTGCTTTTTGTGGGAGAATAAATCATATCTGCAGCCAAGAATGAAAGAGATCAAATTCATCTCTGAAAGAACGGAGAATCACTGGCTCCATATAATTATGACTATATAATGACTACCATTTTAGGTGGACGTGTTCTCCAGTCAAGATAATGTTATTTTCCACACACTGGATGGTTTTTATTTTAGCAGAACTAAAAAAAAACACCTGTCAGGCCTCATTTTCCACAGTTTAGAAAAGCATGGCTTCATAGACAATAGTCCATGTGCTCCAGTTGCCGCCCACAGTCAATATTTCCCCCAGTCTGGCACATCATGGTGACAACAGCAGCCACTGAGAGTTGAGCTGCCTCAGGGTTTTAGACAGCAAGAAAAATAAAGATCTCACATCACATGTTGATTTTCTTAGTGTTCGTCATATGAAACAGCAACAAAAGCCACTTTATTTACAAATTTGTGTCGACTTCTTCGAAACCGTCTTCTCGTTTTGTGTAGTCGTTTGTGGCTTTTCAGTAAAACTATGATATCTAAGTACAAACCATGAAATCCAATCAAAAAAAAGGCAAATACCCTGTGTTTCAGTATTTGCATATGCAAACTTCTTTTTTTTAACTTCTCTACAAGGAAGCTGTCGGCAAATGTCAGACTGACTCGACTTCACACAGATAAATATACACAGATTCCAAATCCTGCAAAAAAAAAGGATGTCGGATTTTCTCACACCATCACTGCCTGAAGTCAACCCTCAAAAGTTCACATTATTTCAAGTAATCATAAGAATAATAATAATTTCATAAATATATAATTATAAATATAATATAATATTATACATACAATAAAATATTTGTACAATATATAATTTCATAATAATAATAATAATAAATAATAATTCCATTATTTATTTTATTTCCTTACGATTTGTTGCTTTTTCAGCAGCAAATAAACATGTATCTTCTACTCTGTCTCCAACTACCTCCATCTCCTCCTTCACTGCATCCATCAATCTCCTCTTTGTCTCCTACCTGGTAGCTCCATCTCTAGGATCATTCTTCTACCAATGTCTCCACTGTCCCTCCTCTGAACATGTCNNNNATCTCAATCTGTCTTCTCTGGCTTTTTCTCCAAACCTTCCTGTCTGTGTTGTCCCTCTAATCACCTCATTCCTGATCCTGTCCATCCTTGTCTCTCCTAAAGAGAATCTCAGCAGCATCTTCAACTCCTCCACCTCCAGCTCTGTCTCCTGTCTTCTGTCTATCAGTATTGTCTCAAGTTTCAAGTCAGTATGACATTAAATTATTGGATATATGTTAAAAACAACTACATCTTTTTAACAGGTCTCCACCCACCGCCATTAGTCTGTTTTCCTTTTCCAAAACATTTTTTTTCACGTCTTGGACAGAGCAAAGAAAGGAATTGTGACCTGGTTTCAAAGACATCTCCCAGAATCCCACTGGGGATAATTTCTTAGATGGAACAAAAACCTGACAGAATAAGAATAAAAAAATAAAAGTAGTCCCAGAGTTAGAAAAACAAAACTGGCAAAAGCTACGTTTGGATTTAATATTTATGTTCCAGACACATAACCTCCTCATGGGGTGAGAAAATTTACACAAAAACTCAGTCGCTGCAGTTGAGGCGATATTGTCTTCTATTTTATTCTGTTACAAAAGCTGATGGTGTTTTTTTTTGTTTTTTTTTATCCCACAGCTGGGTTTAAAACTGAAATATTCCGCTTCCTCTCCCAGGTCTGGAACGTAAGCTCTTCTGTAAGGAAATGATTGGAAATCACATTTCTGGGCATCATTTATAATAAAAAACAATACAGAACAAACAGCAGAGATAAAGTCAACGTCCTCCGTTTGTCCTCGTGCGTAAGTAGGACATCGCAGCACAAATTCAACTTTTTTTCCCTCCTTTATTTCTCTGAGCTCAGACATAAAACCGTCTGTGTTCCACTGGAGTGGCGTTAAATCCTCAGCTCTCCTGGGTTTACAGTAAACTCCTGGAGAAACCTGCAGATCTTAGACCTGGCACACGTCTTCTCCTTCTTCCAGAACTATTCCTTCAGCATCTCTACTCCTTTCTTGGTGCTGACTCACTTTTGTGGAGACGACAAACGGTCGTGACCCAGTTCGCAGGGTGACTGGTGTGAAATGTAACAGTTCTGGTGACAATATAGAAATTTTATACAAATTTTAGGTTAAATATTGTGGTGGAAAACCTACTAAACCGACTTTTTCACTAAAACAATATTTTGCGAACCGATTGTTGACGTTAATGTAATGTAAATCTATCTGAGGGGTTCATTATTTCAACCACCAGAAAAAGATTGCAGACAATTGATGATGCAGACCTCACCCTATTGTCAAGGTTGGTTGTTGGTCCAACAAGATCTGCCTATAGTTCCATGCAGTTCTCCTGCTATGAGGCCAGAGGAGCGTTTGCCTCACTGGGCAGTGGTTTTCTGAACGCTCAGCACAATATGTTGCACACATACAGATGTTAAAAAGCAAACTTTCCTAATAACAACATGCAGACGGACGGCATAAAAGTTCTTGCTGAATATATGGGTGAATGTATACGCCTGCACAACATCGTGACTGCGAAATTTACGGTGAGGCTAGGTGCTTAACGCTCATCTCTTCTTAGTATTTGAACGATAAATGTGGATGAGGCTGTGCCTCACCTGCCTCACCTGACTCCCGCACCTCACTACTGAATTTTGACCAAACTTGCAGAGTTTGGTCTCAACTACACCTCCATTGATCTGAGGGGTTTTTGTCGACTGGCTGAAATGTTATGGGAGTTAAAATGTTAAATGTTATTGAACCAATGATTCCCAGAAGGTCAGAGGCTGAGAACTCATCAGATTGGATTATGAAGAACTTTATGAATTCCAATAACATTTGTCACTGTGATTAAACTGAAGTCTTATGTCATCAAATTGACTCCTTATCCGGAATACATTAGATGTGTCAATTTTACTGATGGACCCTCCAACCTCCATGTGTTCGGCCTGGTGTGGCAGTGATTTCATCTGATGAGCGTTGAAGTGTGAAGAATCCACATTCAGAGGGAGTCAAGAGGACGGTCGTACTACTCACGCTGGAATAGAAGGGTTCTCCAGACACGCAGATGACATCTTGCTCCTGAATGGTCAGAATATCTTTGGCCAGGTGTAGTCGAACGTTAAACGGCTCCTCATTACCTTCTTGCATCAAATAAATCCCAGTCTTTGTCTGAGGAGAGTCGGAGAGAAAATGTCATTCATCATCCTGTGTGACTAAACCAAACAGCCATGAAATGAAATGAAAGAACCGGAAATCTGGAGGAGACCAGAGATGTCCTCATCCATCTCATTTACACAAAGGGTGAAAAATATATTTGTACTAATGGACAGTTATGGTAGTCACTGTTAAATACATTTATGGTTACAGAGCGTTGCACATTCATAACCATTTTAAAAGATTTATCCTAACTTTCAATACAGTCGATGGATGGATGGGTGGATGGAAAGGTGGAGCGATGGACATATGGATGGATGCATATATAAGTGATGGATTCATATAAAGATTTAGGAATGGATAATGGATGGATGCTGATGATTGGATGGATGGATGGATGGATGCTGATGATTGGATGGATGGATGGATGCACGTAAAGATGGGTGGATGAATATACTTTATTCACCCATCTTTATGTGCATCTGTCCATATATTAAATTTATGGACGGATGCACGTAAAGATGGGTGGATGAATATATGCATGTATAGATGGAAGGATGGATGGATAAATGGACGGATGGACAGACGGATGGACAAGCAGACATTGACTACAACTTCAAACGTTTGATAATACCATAGATGTATTTAATTTTTCTGGACAAAATGTAGTTTCTTTTGTAAATATTCTAGTATTAAGCAGCACTTTTAGTTATATTTGGTCAAACAACAATTCATTTTCTTACCACTTCGTCCATGTCTTTTTTTAATTGCCTAATTTTATGTTTAATCATTTTTGCCTTTTATTAATTTATTTATAATTTAACCGAAAAAAAATAAACGTATGCCTTGTATCTATTTACATTTTATTCCAACTGTGTATTTTTTCCATCATATATTACATTAAGACATTTATTTAAAAGCACTGTGACCTGAGGCACTTACATAAAGTTTAACAGGAACAGCAGGTATTCAACGTAAACAATCCTTTGTGTTCCTGTGTTTTATGGCCAGTGATGAGGATAAATTAAGAAGCTGTTAAATTAAGTGTCTGAACCAAACTCCACTTTTACAGGTCTGCGCTTTATGAGGAGCAGGTGCGAGGACTGAACGTGTTCCCGATGATCCGTTAGAAACAGGTTAATTGGTAGAAATTTGGATGTATTTCACATCTTTCAGACTAATTGCCATCTCCATCCTGTCCTTGACTTTATTAAAAAACGGTTCTTCATAAATTGGAGTGGGTTCACCTGACAACACATCTAACAGAGGGGGGAAAAAACAGCGATGGTGTCAGCATCCCTGTCACCTGGGATACGCTACACATCACTTAACAAGACAGCTGCTGTTCTCAGCGAGGGCGCCTCCACTCCGGGTCAGACTTGAATCACAGTCGCTTTACGGAGCGTGTTATCTTTCACCCTTAATGAGGAACGCGGTGCAATATGGTTCTGTGTGTGCAGCTGCTGGATGAGGAATGAAATGATGGGTGAAATGAACTAATGTGCATGTAGGAATCATTAGCCCGGTACAATGAGGGCACTTGTGCCATAATGGTACATGACCTGGGTCAGTCTGTGGCTCGGACGCATCTGCATTTCTATACGCGCGGCCGCATGATGAGGTCTCGCACCTGTGTTTAATTACACTCCGTTGACTTGGATCAGTCCAAACAGCTGTTTTATCTTCTGGGTTTTTTTGTATTTTAATTACAGTTGTGTCACAGTTACATTTTTCATTAAGGTGAAAAAATTTAAAATAACACTCTGAAGTCTGACAGAGAAAACTTTTTCTCTGCACTGAAAAATAGCTCCATCTCCAATGTGTCCACTGTCCCTCCTGAACATGTCCAAACCATCTCCATCTGTCTTCTCTAGATTTGTCTCCAAACCTCCATGTCTGTGTTGTCCCTCTAATCACCTCATCCCTGATCCTGTCCATCCATGTCTCTCCTGAAGAGAATCTCAGCAACGTCTTTAACTCCTCCACCTCCAGCTCTGTCTCCTGTCTCCTTCCTCTGTCCTATAGTTTTTAATAACTTCCTGACACAACCCCCCAGTACTGACATGAGCTACAGCTGTTTTACTAATCTTAATATGTTCCTTAAGGAGGTTTGAACAAATAACAAAGGAGAAGAGCAATAATATGAGCTTAAGACCTTCAGTAAGACTCTGTAAGAACCTCCCACACAGGAGTTCTTCCACTGGTGATGATTCTGCTGTAGGCGTGGCAGCATTGGTTACAGCCGTGAAGATATCTACACCACAATTCTTAACCTCCTCAGGCCCAAGCTGTTTTTTTTTATTATTTCTTTTTAAAAACTAAAATTAATATATAGGAATACAATTTAGCTTAAATAAAGTTTAAATAAAAAATAACATATATACATACATACTAACATACACACATATATACACATATACATATGCATACATATATAGATACATACATACATACATATATACATACATGCATATATACATAGATGCATACACATATACACATATATGTACATACATACATACATATGCATACAAAAGTATACATATCTACACATATGTACATATATTTACATATACATACATACATATATATTTTAGTCCCCAATATTCTCAGCTGTTTTTCCCTTCTCCTGGTTGATGGCGTATGTGGAGCCACGGCACCACTGCCCACCCTGCTGGCCGTTCAAGTGAGCGCCAGCGTCATCCCTATCAGTCGTAACTCGCACCATTCACCGTCTCATCTGATCCATCACTCTTCATTGTCTCTCTGTCTCTCCAGGTCACAGACGTCTAGACTGTGGCAGATTGTCCTTGTTGCTGCTCAGCCACAGATCGCGTCCAGGCACCAATTACACTTTTCAGACAATCATACCACTATTATCTTCCTTCTCTAATGAATATATTCTCGGCTCATTCTTGTCTCTTTGAAATGAAGGAATATTAATAGCCTCGGCCCTGTTGTGACAACGTTTGTCTTGAAATTGGAGTGGGGGGTTGGGGGGGGAGTGAAGCCTCACGTCAGATGCCATATGCATGAGGCAGAGAGCGCCGCTCTAACCACAGGCTTTCAGAAACGCAGCGGTGCTTAATGTTGCTTTCTGGTGATTGAAAATGTCATGGCGGCGTAATTATAAACACAGTTAGCGCCTGGTCAAACTGTTTGAATGATTGAATGCCACCAACCTCTTCATTTGAAGTCTTGAAATCCATGTGCTACTATGCAGTTAGGGATGCTGCAAAAGAAGGAGGAAATAGAAACAACACTGATTCTGGCATTTGCTTAATAACATGAGCCACTTGCTGCAGTCACATAAGAACGCACTGTTATTAAGTTGCCTATTTTCATTAGGGTCTGGGCCGCTCAACAATAGAGAGAAGTTGATGTTGCATTGAAATGCATCCCGGCGAAACAACCTCTGGGGAATATTGGAGACTATTAAGTGGAAATGAATAATTCAGCAGCCAAGGTGAGAACGCAGGTATCCTTATAAATGTTTCAATATTGAATTCTTCAAATCATCCGTCTGTGGTCTTGTAAAACTTAGCAACTGAACAACTGTCCTAGAAGTAAAGTTACATTTGGTTATTTCATAAAAAATTCATAAAAAAAATCTAAATTTTCTAAATTAAAAGCATCATCAGGAGATTCTAGGCTGCCCTCACCAGCATGAATGAGAATAAGTTCCAAACTCTGTGATATTTTTAATGAGAGAAAGTCAAGTCAGTGTAAATCTGACGGAGTTTACGACTTAGAGATTCAACTTTGGTCGAAAATATAGTAAAAGATTAATACGTCCTGATTTTCTGCTATAACTCTGAAGGAGTGTGTGTGTGTGTGTGTGTGGGTGTGTGTGTGTGTGTGGGTGTGTGTGTGTAAAAGCTGAGGAAAGAAACTCCTGCTGACTGTGTGTGACCTTCAGGCCGTAAGGAAGTACTGCATCAGAAACCACTATTAAAGGAAATCATTAGGCTGTACATTAACATCAGTCCAACATTAAATCAGCGTTTTCTCTCTGTCTAAGAAAAAAATATGCAAAATGAAGTCATTGACGATGTTTTCTCTTTCTCAAGGAACTGAAGCGAATGACGGCGTAAACACTGGAAAATCAAAAACCAGAGTTTAATGTTTCATTTATGGAAATGATCTGTATTTAACCCATTCATCACGGACTTTGAAGTCTCTAAAGTGACTGCAATGTTGCCGAGTCCATAAAATACGATCCAAACAAATTAATATCAACCAAAAAAGTAACAATTTTTCTCGCTGTGCAGCTCAGAACCAAATAACCAACGTCAAGTCATTTTGCCAGAACTTTTCAAAATAACTGCATTTTTTCTCATCAAGTAATAGATTAAAAGTTACTAAAGTTAGTAATGGTCAACTGCAGTAATGTGTACTGATGCATTATAGTATTAAAGTTTCACATAAAGTTATGTTGACACCACTGAGCACTACAGTAACAAACTAAGGCCCGGGGGCTGGAAGTGGCCCCGTTTGGCTTTGTAATCCGGCCAAACTTGTCCAAATTCTATAATTAGTTTGTATTGTGATTATATTTCTGCTTGAACTTGAATGATCCATCTCTCTGCTACTGACGAGCATCTGCATCCAACTTTATGACCCACCGTGGTCCGCGGGTCAAAGTTTTGCCCACGCCTGACCTACAGTAAGTGGAACCAGGAGCAAAAATAATTCAGATTATCGGAACTCTGACCAAGAACTTGGCACCAAGAACAGTGATTGGCAGAAGCTTGGGTCATATTCTGCAATATTATATGATTAGAAAATAAATGTTTTAGGTCAAAGATTTTCTCTGCCTTCTTTAGTATCTAAACTAATCTTATGTTCTTGAGAACTTCTGCTTGATCTTGAAAAGAGTTCAGAGAAAAAAAGAAACATGTCTCCCAGTTGAATAATGAAGGTCGTGCTGTGGAGGTGTGCTCAGACTTACTTCAGCAGAAAGGCCCCCGGCTCTGTGTGTGGCGAGGTCTAGCCATGGAGCGGTGAGTTGATCCTTGATCTGAGCCTTAACACGGGCCCTCCCTGAACCATGGCTGTCAGAGTTTGGTGATGTGAGAGGAAAGAGGAAGAGGGAGACAGTGTCACCGAGGGGGGAGAGAGTGGAGCTGTCACCCCTTTTGACTGGCTGTAGATGTTGCAGGATTGTTCCCAGTGGAGGTGGAGCTGAAGAGCAGAGCGATGTTATCATGTAGTGACTGAGGGTTCACTCCTGTTGGTCCCTAATCGGTGTCTGCGCTGCAGTATTAGAAGGACGGGGCTAAGGTTTCACCCTGGAACTAAACCCTCCTGCAGACAAAGCTCTGGAAGAAGAAAAAAAACAGAAAATAAATACATGTGAATGTGTTGCTCGTCAAACGCTTCGCTGAGAGATAAGATAAAATCCATCGTTGCCAACATCACGGCTGAGTGTGATGTCAATAGAACTCCTGCATACGTGGGCTGATGAATCAGACATAAACGCTGCGCTGCACAGCTGCTCCAATGCAGGGGAGAAACTCCACGATGCTGGAGGCCCCTTCTCCAATGAAATATAAATAAAAACCTGTAGAGTCACCAGCACAAATGCAAAAAAAGAAAAAATGCAATTAATTCAAATTTGGACCGCTGTACGCCAGCGGCAAATGACTCTTTCTCTTTTTAAAGTGTTTATTAAATTCCAGCAGCGTACCCTTGAGAAATGCGCCTCGTTAGTATGCATTGTTGGCTCCACGCCACCCTGTTGTTGGGCTGCAGTGTTGCTACACTGTGATTATTGTTCGTCGGATTAGAGGAAAAGTTGCAGTATGCACATTTCAGGCAACAATTAACAAATAAATCATGGAGCTATGATTAAAGAGTACAGGCCTGATAAAAGTTGCAAATGTATTCAAGTGGGGGAAGATGAGGAGGCAGTGAGTCGGAGGATATATCTTTAAAGATTTTTTTTTTCCTCCCTTCAAGCACTGACGATTAAACCTGACATTGAACTCATACTTGATTTCTGTGTTTCAGCTGTTGAGTCTTGATGTGTTTTTCTAATTATTTTCAGATTCCATCCAAGTCCAGGGGTCAAAATAAATCTGTTCATGAAAATATTCAGTGTCAGACGATGAAGCATCCAGTGATGAACTGAGAGATTTATTAAGGTTCGACCCTGATGGATTTTTTTTGCAGTGTTGGCAATTTAAGAACCTGTAACATCCCCAACGTCTCTGCAGGGGGCGCTCTAAAGCAAAAATCTATATTCTAATTTAACTGGTGCATCATTGTTTTGATAAAACTACACTAATTTCACTGATATTATATCTAAGGGCAGTGGTGACCCAGCAGACCCGGGTCTATTGGGTTCCAGGTTTGATTCCAGAGGCTTTCAGGCGAACACTGAGGTCAACTGAGCATGGCACTGTACCCACCCACTGTTCACTTTGGTGATGTGTTAAATGCAGTGGTCACATTTACTTGTGTGCAGTGGTGTGGACCAGAATAACAAGGTTTGTTTTCACTTTTTTTCATCTCCTAAAATTAGACGTAAATCACAGCAGATAAGATTAAAATAATGTATCATCACCCCTGATACCACGGCACATCAGAATTAAATTACCCATCACTTAGACTCACAAACACAACACAGTCTGACTTGAAAATCTCTTTAACTCCCTCGTGTATTAATTGCAGTTATTTTTTCCCTAATTTTCTTTATTTTAAAGACACATTTTCTTATGTGCATCGAGGAAATCTTGGTGGCCTTGATATGAGTGGGAAAACCAGGCTACATGATCACTAACTCACATCAATAACTCATCACAGGCTAATTTCAGGTCAGGTTTTAATTAGATATGAGACTAAGTTTCATTAAATATGAAACAATTTAGAAATAATTAGAGCGAGAGTTAGTCTTTTGGAAGAACGACAATATGAACAATTTCCACCAGGAAATCCACAGGATCCTTCAGTTTTATTTCCAACAGATTCAATAAGATGACCAGGCTGCAGGTGTTATATATTGGTTTAACTAAGTCTGGTTTCTTGGTTAGAAAATGTAACTCTTTAAAGGCAAAAACCTCTTTAACTAAGGCTTCACTGAAACCATAGATTACAAGGAGATAGAGTTCATACATATTTTAGTTACAGTTAGCGCCCCTAACAATAATAACTACGTTCGGGCCTTTTATTGTCTCATTTGTAAAAATTCATGACGGCTAATGGCTCGACTGCAAACGCTCCCTGTCTTCACTACATAATGGAAACTGTAGTGATTTATATAAAAGAAAATTGTTGTTCTCCACTGGTAAAGTGGTGTTTCGTAAGAAAAATCACAGCAGCCAATCATGAGCAGGTTATTATTATTATGTCATACAAAATGATTGGCACGGACGCTACATAAAGGGTGCAAAAAGAAGTGAAAGTGAAAAAACGGTCACAAAAAGAAAAAAAAAAAAACAAAAAAAAACGACAAATCAGACTTCGCAGGTTCGATTCCACAGCATGGCCCTCCTCCTGCTCACATTGCAGAATGTGGTGCAGTTCTGTGTCACACTTGTCCTTTGTACCTGCTCACTGATTGTTAGTGTTGAACGACAGCTCCCTCTTTAAAGCAAAAAGGTCACTGGTTCCATTCCCGGTGGTAAGAGAAGGTCATGTTCCCCGGTTTTCTTCCACTGCACAAAAGCATGTGCAGGAATAGGTTTATGTTGGTTCAGACGTGACTATATTGTCTCTGCAAGTGGCCACGCCCACACTCACACCCAAAGACTGCTGGGATTGGTCGTAGTTCAGCCGTGACCCTGAAAATGATTGCAGGGTTGAATTTATGAATAATGAATAAATTAGGACATAATTAGACTGGACGAGACGCAGTGATCTGCCGGTCATGTGACATGAATTCAATGTAACAGACATATGTGAAGCCCTTGAAAGAGTTAACACTCAGGTTGACATGGTTTTATATAATCTGTGTAATTAGACATAATGTTAATCTATTTTGCAGCTGCACGTTTACTTATATAGTAACGTCATTCCCCGTGAGGAGACATCAAATGATCAATTAACACAAAAGTAACATTCTGCAACATCAGGCAGAAAATTATCACAACTCTCATATGAAATTACATTCTTACTCTGAATTGGATTTTCTTTCTGTTAGAGAATATTAAAAGACCACGAGAATAAAGTAAGATGAAGCTACAATACATACAGGGCTGCATTAACGCCCTGTATGTATGGATTAAGTATGGATGCTGCTGTTCTGAAGTATTTTCCTACCCATACCAAAAATTCACAGCCATATCTGAAGTTTTCTCCTACCCTCTGCATTAACGGTGGAAGCACATATTTATAGATGCTAAACTCCCTCAGATATCACTTTTAAAAAAAAGTTACATACAGGTGTTTGCCTACATCTAATAATTTTTGTAACTTGACATCAGCAACCTGAGGTCCCCCCCTGGTGGCAGGGCCCAGGGCTGCAGCCCTTTTTAGCCCATTAATCTGATCTTGACAATAAAACACAACTTCCAATGACAACTATATGTACTACACATAAAAAACCGCATTCACTCGAGGGTCAAGGAGAACATGTCTCAATCAAAACATCAGTCACAAACAGGGAAATCACAGGAAGGCAACGGCAACCAAACAACTCACTGAAACCAGGGTCAGGCAGGAACACAAAACACTGAGCCACCAGGAGAACAGGGATAAACTACAACCCATTTGTAGGAAACACATGCAGCCTAATGAACAAAGACCTGACAAACAGAAGGAGGAGGTTTTTATAAGCAGGGCAGCAGGTGACGGCAGTGAGGCTGATTAACAGGGAAGCACAGGACACAGGTGAGGCTGATGACACTGATTACCCAGGAGGGACAGGCAGAAGGACAGAGAGGCAGACCAGAGGACAAAAACTAACTCGAACATCATATAATATTGATAAAGAGGCGTCTCCGGCCTCTTTATATCTCACATATATTATATGTGATAAATATGTGACTCTAACCCACACAACTTCCAGGTGGCTCAACGTATGGCGCAGGCTCTCTGTGGTGCAGAGTGATTATTATATAAATAATATTGTTAAGCATTTAGTTTGAGTAAATCTTCATGCTGAGTGTTTGATCTTTCTAGGGAAAGGTCCAGAAGGAGGGTTCTGAATGAGATGGAGTCAAATCCAGGAGCCCTGGAGTTCAGACAGTTCACTGCTTCATCAAAAAACCATCAAGACAAAGACGTAATTAACTTATAAATTAAAGAAATATTTTACTCAGGCTCTTATCAATAATCAACTGAAGGAACCTATATTTCTCGTTGGGATCAATAAAATGTGTAGGATTGAATGGAATTGAAGAAATTTTCTAATCTCATCAGTTAAGACCAGGGATCAAACCAACACCCTTGATTGCTCCATCCCTGATATATATTTCATCCCTTTCTTTTTTAAGACCATGTCAATATGGCTCTTTATCCCAGTTCTGTTATTGTGGTTGGATTTAATTCAATCAGAAATGTAGTTTCACACATTTCCATCCCTGTCGACTCCTACACTGATCTGTCAGCACTGAGCCACGAGCGTCTAATGGATGTGACAGGAATCCTGTCATCATCTGAGGACCTGCCTTAAAAAAGAATGGTTCACGTGCCCAGATGATAGATGTGTGTGTGCAGCTCTTAGATGAGCACTTTGTCTTAGCTGCTGCTCTCATCCTGTCAGACATGATCATCTTTTCCCCCCTCAGAGAACTCCAGATTACATAAGTAAAGTCTTTTGTGCCTTTTACGTCAACTCAGCATAACTCCATTTCTCACCGCACTATCAGATGTGCTGCGTCTCACCAATCTAGACCACCAGGTTTTTCTCTGTTTTTCAATAATGCTCCTCTTTGACACAACAACTGCAGACGGTAAGAGACGTCGAGAGAGAGAAGAAAACGCCAGGCGCCGTGGATGCTGCGGAGATGTTAACCTGACATCTCCATCTCCGAGAGCTGAGGACAGCTGCGACCCATGCACCATGATGAATTGCCGATTGGGAGATCAGGTGGAGCTGTTCTCGGCAAAGTGCTGCGGCAGATGTAGTTTCACTCTGAGTAAATGGAGATATTTTTCTCTGACTCTATGTTGACTCGTCCCACGACCTGGAACATGACGCTCCTCAAAGTTCAGCTTCTTAAATTAGGCCGGCGTTGATGGCAAACATTGTGTTACTCAGATATTAAAGCTCTACCAGAAGAAAGACTCCCACTGCTCAGCTCCAACAGCATCACACAAACATGGTTTTACAGTCTGCTCGACTCATGGAGGAAAAGCTAATGGAATTTCTGCAGTTTATCAAGGCAACTCCCACAACAGAACACTGAGCTGTTCCTACACCACTACATATGCTGAGTAATAATGTTTATTTACCCTGGGGTTTTTTAATTCCTTATGGGATGATATTAATCAGTGGTGGCAGTGGTGGTTAAAGAACCAGACTGGGGTCTAAAGGGTTCCAGGTTTGAATCCACCAACTGCCCCCCGTGGCTCAAAGCTGCCCACTGTTCTTTTTGGTCTGCAGCTGCCAGGGTGCTACTGAGCATCCACACACACATTGCACCACCCACAGGAAGGCTCACAGTATGGTGCAGTGTGATTTGGGCGGCAGTGGTGGAGACTGCCTGATCAAGCCGGCAACAATTAAGAAGATTCATGAATGTTATTTCAAATACAATGGATCAAAATTAAAAATTTAAGATCACTCAAATAATTTGCTGTTTGCTCCAATCTTGGGCTTCTAAAGGTCTGGGTGAAGTTCTTCAGACTTGATGAAACGTTTCATAAATTCTGTTCAAAGAGTTTGTGAAAAACATTAGTTTTTTCATTGATTATAGTAATTTATTCTCTTTTCTATTAATAAACATTAATTTTCTGCCATATCTACTCAGATGTATTTCTTCTTCTTCTATGTTCTTATTTGTTTATTTAATGAATTCCATTGTCAATATTCATCCATTCATCTTCATCCACTTGTCCATCACTGGGTCGACAAATCACACTGCACCAGACTGTGAGCCTTCCTGAAGGTGGAGGTTATGTGGGTTGAGACGGTGCTATGATCAGTGCACCTCAGTGGGAACCTGGCAGCTGGTGCATTTGAACCTGTAAACCCAGGTCTGCTTCTGTAACAGCCCCAGTTTGGAGCACCCTGGTCCACCACTTAATTCTCCAGGAGATATTTTACATCCTGGTCCACATTCTGGTGGTTTTAAAACCTTATTTGCAGATAGTTTGCCTTCTGGTTCAAACCGTAAATAATTTAAATGATCGCGAGCCACTGGAGATGAAGTGGAGCCAGGGTTTATTTTACACCAGTAGAAATACAGTAACTACTTTATACCATTGTAAGCATTTGCTGGAAAAGTACCTGCAATATTTTTTTTGTAGAACTTCACCAGTTAACGCCACAGCATGGGTTAAGCTGAGTTATTTATCTTCTGAACCGGTGCATAAACCTCAGTGGTGTGAGGTGTAGGTTCCTCTTCACCTGGGAAAGCGTGACACAGTAATAAACTACTCCTCCAACCCCCGACTTTTCCCTGCTGTGAGGCAACAGTGTGAATGGCTGCGTATCCACAGAAGGCATCGTCTCTACTTCCATTTATTTCCTTCACAATGAGTTCCACATTGATTATTTAAGATAAATGTAAAGTGTATTCTCGTCTCTCAAGGCCATTTGTCAGGAGTCTTTGAACGCCTCGCATGTCAATAGCAGGCAGCCCCAGTGGTGCTGTTTATGACAGATGCTGATGACTGATAGGCAGTGGTGTAAATTAGTGATGGACACATTTATGGACAGCTCCTGCCGTCCTGACTATGATGTGTGTTTTTGGCAACATGAGAGATCCACTGGACGCCAACCTAAATCAGAGGGAAACACTTCATAAACAAGTGTTCAGCAGTAGCACTGGATACCAGGAGGAAAATAGTCAGGATGAAGTGCAGCTCAGAGAAACAGCATCGCTCAGCACTGCCAGGTTCCCTAATTACTATGTAAACATATTTTTTTATTTATTGACATTGCAATGTATTTCCTTACTGAGAAATGGACCAAGGAAATGAAGTGTGTTATCTTCTGGTGCATTCATTAGCCCCGACAAATAAGCACGCAACCTTTAACCAGCCCTGACTTAGCGCATTCCACTAATTAGCGCCATCCACTGTATATGAGTGAACATTGGTTTGTGATATATGTTCTGCTCTTGTGCGGATTCTTTGTATCCCGAACGCAAAGACCTGAGTAACCCTACAGGGGATCACTGTGGGAATGGTCTCACGCTGTGTGTCAAGTGAGAGGATTAGATGGAATGGCTTTTTTTTTTTTTTTTTTTCTTTTTTTGCTCAAGGCTATTGGCTGAAGTGAGGTGATGCCACGGTGTACAGGGAGACATCTGCGCACTCGTAAAATAAAACGCTCGCAACTGTCTGTCAATTTACACTGATGAATGAAATCTGCGCCGCATAAAAAATATTGTGGAGAATTAACCTCGCGGAATTTCAGATGAGGAAGGACAAATGTTAGGCATAAAAACCAGGTTTAAAGGTTATTACGTTTTATTATTATTTACATGTTGCTTTGTTTATGCAAAAACTCCAGTTTAGAAAATATTCTATTCTAGGAGAATTCTGTACACGGGCAGCGGTGGCCTAGTGGTCAAGGAACCAGACTGGTGTCCAGAGGGTTTCAGGTTTGAATCCACCAGCTGCCAGGTTACCACTTTACCCCCATCCCCTGGTAGAGCGTGTAAACCATGGGAGGATGATGTTGGTTGATGGTTGATGTTGACCTTGGTGATGGGTTCAATGCAGAAGTTGGATCGAGTTTCTAGAGTCCAAACAGATGCTGTTACTTGAGGACTTTAACATCATCACCAGTTAAAGTTGAGGCAGTGAGCTTGGTGGTTAAGGAACCAGACTGGGGTCGGGAGGGTTCCAAGTTTGAATCCACCAAGTGCCAGGTTATGACTGAGGTCCACTGAGCATGGCACCGTCCCCACTGTTCACTTTGGTGATGGGTTCAAATGCAGAGGTGACATTTCGTTTTGTGCTGTGGTGTGAATCACAAGGAGTTTGCTTTCCTTCCTTTCCTTCCTTTCCTTTCCTTAAATGTCAACAACAACACTTGTAGTTCTCTGGAATTGAAGAAATAGAATAGAATCCACTAGAATAGAATAATGATCCCAGGCCTGGGATTTGCAGTGTAGCAGCGGAATTTCATCCAGTGACAGAAAACTGAGTGAGAAAATGAGGTAGTTTTACATGATCAAATCTGTCCACCCTCACGCTGGAATTATCTACTACTTTAATTAGCTGCTACAAGTGACAGTTGTGATGTTTAAGCTCGAGTGGACTGCAGATGCTCGGCAGAAACACAGTAGGGCTGTTAACAATGAGCAAGGCTGATTCGCCACGGTGGCGTGCTGTCAAGGCAGCGGTGCTTAAGGAATACGCCGAGTCTCCACATTAATCAAACCTGACCTAAAATTGTCCGGTGCGAGCTCCTCGTGCATGATGGAACATAAAGGAATCTATGAGCAGAGAAATCCAGGGCTGCAGCCGCAGAGAGGACGATGTAAACCGTAGGATGGGCGTCGGGTTAATATCATCAATCTTTATACAGCACCTAACCTCTTATTGCTTTTCTAAGGGCAGTTATCGGCGTCATGTGTGGCTGTGTGTGTCTGTGATGCAGTCCTGAACCTCTAAATCAGATGTGCAGCTGTAGCAGGAGAATACAAATGAGAGTCCTGTGTTCCCAGAGTTTGGTGTGCATTCGCTTCATTAGACATCACTCTCTGCAAAGACAGACTAACAGCCTTTCTTGTAGCATGACACTGACAGAACACTGATGTATAAATGCAATCCCTCCCTGTCCCCCCCCCCCCCCCCCCCCCCTCGGCCCTCCTTCCTGCACTCTGGCTCTGCGTCTGTCTGAGAAAAATAGCCACATCTTGTATTTGTGCTGAGCATACATCAAAGTGCAATAAAAGCATACGGCGCCGCCACCGTTTGTATCGATGGTTGACCAAACAGCTGCCCCAAAAGCTGCACAGAAACACCACGGGTGATGCATGGCGCCCTGCGCTTCTGCGGGCTCCAGGGCTGGACTGGAATGAAGACGTCCAAACATATAGAGAGACAAACCCTTGACTCTTCCAACTGCCCTTCAGCCAGAACACTTGCTGGGGGGAAATGTTAAAGATTTGCTCTGTTCTGAGGATCCACACTGCTTGAACACACACACTAGGGCTGTAATCTCTGATTATTCAGAGTGGCTCCCCCTGCAGTGGGATGTTGTGAAAATTTACCACTTTAAAAGTGTGCAGATAAATTATTCATGCTAATGTACACCCCCAGTGCTTCACGTGATGCCTGAGAACAGCTTATCCCCGTTGTATATTTCCAGACATTTAACAAGACTTGATTTCTAAATGACCCATCGGGATTGAGTATCAGCGGGTGAAACGGGAGCTTATTGATTGGCTAAGTGGAGAAAATAAAGTGTGGAGCAACTCTCTGTGGTCCAGTGTGGATACTGTTTCCCCATCGTGATTAATGGGCCCACACTTTTGGTCCTGACACACCTAACACTGGGGTCGAGCCGAACTGGACCTCCACACAGCAGGAGGGATTAAAGGAGAAGAAGTGACTACTTTTAAAACACAGACTATTTTCTTCACCAGAATAGGTTGGATTTCCCTCATGCTCCAAATGTTATTACTAACATGAACTGGTTCCTTGCAAGGCACCAATGTGCGGCTTAAAGGGAGTCATAGATAAAAGTAAGATAGATCAGCGATCAGACAGTCAATAACTTGTTAAGCTAGCCGCTATCTATATAAAATAGTTTGCACTAGTCCTAGTTTATCTTGGCAAAGTCACTGGTGTGTCCCTGAGAAGACAACCTGCACAACTGGTTTCCCTTCCTGGTTATTTCAACCATATCAGATCTGGGCAACCTAAGGCATGGGGGCCAGATGTGGCCCATGGAGCCCTTAAATCTGGCCCGTCATGCTTGTCCAAATTAGCCTCTTTATACAAATGATCATTATCATAATGTCATTTTCCTGCAATAGAGGGCATAGATTAGCATTTATATAGCTTTATTTGTGACCCTTGTGACAAATCACTTAAAAATAAAAAATAGGACAAGGTGACTAGTCCTTATGAACAGTTAGCCCTAAACTTCTTGGTCGTGGTCTGATACTGGTACTCTAGTACTGCTGGTACATGCTTTAGAGTTACTGGTGTACGTAGATGCAGTTTTTCTCAAAAAAAAATATTCCCATGTTGCACAGCATTTGTAATCACAGAACAGTCTGACCCTATAAATAGCTTTGGGGTTATATTTGCTTCACCTTGTCCTTCCAGAAGGAAAACTGTCTTAAAATCTTGGCAAGTGCAATACTTTATGACCTCGAACAACAGCCGACAACTTTGAGAGAATGCCCTACTAAACGTCTGTTCTCAAAATAGCCAGATGTGAGTGACACCAGATTACTCAGATCCAGTTTTCTGCCAGTATGTCCCAGTCACTTGGCCTAACTCCTTTTTGATTTAAGACGTCAAGGCACACTTGGGGTTTTCTGCCCAGAGGTAGGGTTGTGGGTTGCAGGGCATAAAATCATCAATGACATGTCAACGTCTCTCCCGCTGTTGGGAGTGAGACCTGCACTACATCAAACAGATTGCTCCTGACCTATGGCCAGCAAATGGACGCGCGCAGCTCGGCTCAATAGCCCTGCATGGACACAGGAGCCGCTCCTGCTGAGGCTGTGAGCAGAGTGACTTCTTCATCTTCCTGCTCTTTAGATACACACTGCCACACATTGTCTGTCACCTTGCAGCCTGTAATGAGAAAAAATAAGCCGGGTTGCCTCAGAGGGACACTGCCAGCCCGGTTTACGGTTGGAGAGGCCACGTAAATTTTATGAAAGAGAGTAGTCAGGATAATAAACCACTGTGGGCCAGCAGCAGCAGCAGCAGCAGCAGCAGCAGCAGCAGCCTGTAGTGAAATACAACCAGGGGAGAAAGGTTGGTCATTGATGGACGTTGATGATATTTTCTTTCCAACTGAGTAACTGTGGGAGGAGGGAAACTAGTGAGGGATCCAGGACATTTGTGTCATAAGAAATGTAGAATTCGCAGCAGCTCACTGAGCAAGGACATAGAGGCTGCACTTAAACACTGCTGAATAGCACCAGTGTGGAAAGAGGCTGCTGCCACTGCACTGACCGGAGGAAGTGGATGTTGGAGGGTGACGCTGGGGGAACCAACGCAAAAGGTTTCTGCTCACTCACTGCCTGTAAATCACTCTCTCTCTCTGCACTGAGCGGAGCTCCATCATGAGTGAACCGATTATCTCCGTGCATCACATAAATGTCACTAATGGATGATGCGACGCATGTGTCTGCGTGATTGACACACACACACACACACACAACAAGATTACATGTGGAAAAAAGTGCAGCAAAAAATTGATTAATGTTTGTTCCTGAATTATTGCACAGCCGAAAATAATCACCTGCACCAGCCCCTCAGAGGAGGATGAGGAGCGTTGGCTGGAGAAGGTCTTGCGAGGCTTACCTGGTTTTCTGGTAACAGGTGGTGATGCCTTATTAAAATCCCCCACGAACTCCACATCCACGGTTTCTGAGGAGTTTATCTGATGGATAATTTGGGTTTTTTTTTAAAAAATGCAAGCAACGGTTGCTACAACATCTCGGCGAAATCACAATGTATCCCTTGTGGCAGCATCGCCCACACGGAATCCTGGTCCACTACACTGTAGCGATGAGCAGGGAAGCCGAGGAGAAAAACAGCGAGGTTTCAGTGTCATGGTTGCTTTCAGGGATTCCTCTCCGTCGACATCACATCGTCTCTGGCAGAGAGTCTGTCTGTCTCCCGCTCTCTCGCATCCCGCTGCCAAAATGACTGAGGATGGGAATCAGTGAGGCTGCTCCAAGGAGCGCGTCCGTCCACGCAGCACTCACGGCGTTTATCCCGCACAACTCTGGAGCCGCACACGCACAATTTTTGGACACTTTTCTTTCTTCTGGACGTGCAGGGACATGTTCTGTCCTCGGTCCGTCCGAGCTCAGCTACACATGGAGCAACATCTGACAAAGATGTTGTCCAAATGTAATCCTCTACTAATTACATTTGTGTGCACTGCAGTGCTCTCTCTCCCTCTCTCTCTCCCCCTGTCTGTCTCCCTCTCTCTCCCTTTTCTCCCTCTCTTTCTCTGTACGTGTAGTTGTGTGTTTTTTGTTGAAGCTTGGAAATAACCGGTTAAACTTAACAATAAATCCTTAAAAAGTCAAGAAAATATGTATAATTCTTATTTAAAAAATGACACAGTTCTTTACATATGAATGAATAATTATTAAATATCATGAATATTATTATTATTATACAATAATTGTTGTTATTATCAATATTATTTATGTTGTAGCAGTAGAAATCTTTTATATTTTAGAATATTTTCCCATTCATACTCACAATATAGGGCAACAGTGGTGGTTAAGGAGGCAGACTTGAGTGGTGAGGGTTCATGTTCGAATCCACCAGGTTGCCATGAAGGTGCTCGGAGCTTCCACATAACTTCACCACCCACAGGTAGGCTGACTGGTGCAGTGTTATTTGGGTGTCAGTTGTGGAGACTTCTGCAGATAAACAGATGAATAAATGAGTTAATTATGGTATAAACATGACTTTTATGATTTCAGGTCAGACTTGTTCGAGTCAATGAAATATTTATAAAAACAGATTACATATTTTTACAATGGTGGTCAGTTAAGGAAGCCGACTTTGGTCCTCAAGGTTTCAGGTTCGAATCCACCTGCTGCTACTTACTGTGCCACTGAGCACAGTATGTAACATGGTGATTTGGGCGGTTCCTGCTCCTCCTGTGATCCAGTAACGGAAAAGAAGATAAAGATGAATAAATAAAGGACATAATTTTCCAAAATTTGAAATGAATATGGAAAATAATGTAAGTTTTCTACAATAATCCAGTTTTGTATCCTTGGAAAAGCGCCTTGGACCTAAGTTGCTCACTGTATCATGTAGATGCAGGAAGGAAAATGAAAATGTTCTCTATGTATTTGTGCAGTGTGGTGTTGGAGAGTAGACACTGAGAGTGCAGAATATTTATGGTTCATTTGTGGTCCACAACCATCTTTATGGAACATGTTTTCACCCGGGGACCGTTTTATCGGTTTCTCTTGACTTGAAATGGATTCTTGGTTGGTTAAGAGTCTGGGAGAACTGCATTGTTAAGGTTAATAAAGGAGAAAAATGAGGAGGTTAAAATACTCTATGTCTTGTCCTGTTACAACTGATCAGAGGAGCAGAGAGGGGCAGAAATGGTCTGAAATATCACTGCGTTCTGTAGGTCAGTGCAAAGGAACCTGTCAGGATTTATCACGTTTTAATTGGACCATATCTATAAATAAACATCATATTTATACAACATATACTAAACTTGCTCTTCCTTGATCTTACTCTGCCTTCAGCTGTCAGGACTCACTGTATGTCAATGAAACACACACTTGCACAGAGAGTACACATGTGTTCAGAGAGTCTGTAGTACCTGGACCCTCCCTCGGGGCCCTCGCCTGAGCTGAGCAGCTGAGCCGGCAGACCAGGTGCGCTTCATTTTCCATGCTGTCATCACGCCAACTGATGGATCCCACCGTTTCCCCGCATGATGCAAGCAGCACTCCTCTTTTGTTTAATCTTGGTTTACCAACGTGAGCAACGCACCACAGGGCGGTCTGTGCAGCTCCACGCGGATCAAGTCCTTTATTTTCAAGAAGTTGTTAATGACCGGCGTGCTAAATCTGCTGCTGTGGAATTGTTTCGTCCTAGTGGTCCATCCCCCTGCAGCTGCTCTCAGGGATGTCCATACCATTAGAAGGCAGTGTGATTTGGAGATAATGAATGGAAGCATGCGGTGATTTCACACTTGACTGGGCTATAAGTGTCTTTCACGGTGAGGCTTTCCATCCTCGTCCTTCCTAACAGCTCAACTGTGCTCCATTAACAAACCAAAACTTACAGCTAGAATATGGCAGTTATGTGGAGACAGGAGAACGGAGAATAATGATGCAGCTGACCACGTCACACCTGAAATCCATCACCTGAGTAAAAAAAAAAATGACAGAGCTGGGTTTACATCAGGTAAATAATTGGAAAAATCTAATTATATTTCATTTTTACATTCATTATATTACAATATAAGAAGTTTGTTTGTCCCAGAACTTAAAAAGTCATTGGATTTTCAGATCATTTATTCTGTTTATCTCAGTAAATGGAAAAGAGAAATGCAATTTAATTAGAAGGTGAATGTACGGACAGATAATAAAAATTAAACCTCAATATATTCAAATTATTGTCAGGTGGACATCAACAATATTTAAAATATGATAAATGAACGCCAGAGACTGAAGAACTAGAATCCATCTGGATTTGTCCCTTCAACCAGACAAAGGTGAGACATGAAGGAGTCTCTCACCAGAGACTGTAAAGAGATGAAGGTCTGAGCTCGACATCAAAGGACTGAAGAGGACATAAAAGGACTGAACAGCTTAGTTAAAGCAGGAAGAAAATGTGTGAAAAAAATGTAAAAGTTCCCTATGTATATAGGAAAGTATAGAATGTGATGAGGAAACCTTGGAAGGAAGCATACAATGAAAGGTACTAAGGGATAGTGAATGGTATGGAGACATGGGGGACTGGAGGGTTGGTCTCCTGGAGATTAAAGATGTTGAGATTGTCCTTGGGAGAGAGGAGAATGGACCAGAATAGAGATGGTTCTGTTGGAGGTTGACAGAAACAGTCAGACAGTTTGGAGTCTGAGACGGAGACGTTGGGTTGAAATGCTACTCTCGTCTACTGAGAGAAGACACAGGTTAAATGATGTTGACTCCTGAACCAGAGAGAAGGAGACAGTGACAGAGGACGTGGAGACAGTTGGACTGACAGTGAAGAAGGTGCAGGAGGCTAAATATTCATGAATAAACTGACACAACTGTTTACCCGTGTTAGTGAAGAAATGTCAGCAATTTAGACAAATAAACACATTGATTAGCAGATATACTTGCACCCGGGGACAACCACTGGAAGACAGAGACACATTTTAACAACTAGCATAGTGAAACATTAAATAAAAACAGAAGAAAAAGAAAAGGACATTTTGAGAGGTTTGACACAAACAATTCCCACTCAGATCCGTGGAACTTGGACTGGACCATGGACTGACCAATCTGAGGACATTATGACATGTTCAGGATCCTGAATGATGTATAAGTTAAAGCCCTGCAGGACATGGAGCTGCAAATTGTGAAGTACAGTGAGCAGCAGAGGCCCAGACCGCCTCATGAATAGCAGCCACACATCATGCCACCAGTGCTCCTGCAGAGAGACAAGTGGACATTTCTTTGTACTGTTGTTGACCCAGGAGTCAGACACTGGTACATTATTTAGTTCAGCACATCCTCCCTGCTGTAACACTGGGCTGTCAAGAACCTTGGCGCGGCCCGGCACACATGGCTTCATCTGGGTTAATTAATTTTCCGAGCGCTCCGTCTTCTGTTTTTCAGAATTCCTGATATGACAGTCTGATCTATTGCACTTTTGTCATTAGCATTTACTGTGGACACATTCGCAGGTTTGTCAGAGTGGAGAGTGGAACTAAATCATTTTAATGTGTGAACATAATGACCGTTCAGGCACTTGACACTTTGTTTTGCAGTGGATCTCGAGTCTGTTGTGCACGGGAGGTGAGAATAGAGACAAAGAATAGAGACATTTTAGGAGAAGAACAGGAACTTTTTCACTGGGCTAAATAAATAACGCACAATTTATGCATTACGTATAGTAAACAAATTAAAAAGCTAATTATAACAATGATGAAAATGAGAGAGATGGAGCGTTTGTGTGAACTAAAAATCACCAAAGTGAACAGTGGGCAGTGTGGGTAGTGTGTGGAGACGATGCCATGCTCAGAGGTAACCTAGAAGCTGGCGGGTTCGAACCCGGAACCCAAGTTTGGTTCCTTAACCCCTAAATCACCAAAAACATGTAAAAGTCATGCACGGAGGCTAAATACCAGTTTAAAAAACAGTTTCTGGACCATTTCAGCAGGACAGATAACATAGCTGAACAGGCCACACCTGGCCCCCGGGCCTTATATTGGCCATGACTGGATTATGGCAATATTATATTAAGAATAAATATAAATATTCTACAAAACTTGTATGAAAAAATACAGTTTGGGTTTATTTTGCAAGTGTGGTGCTTGGTGCAGTGTATGTGTTTACCTGGGGACATATTGTTTTAATTCTAAATATAATTATCATATATATTGCCACATGTTTTCTAATACATCACCAGAATCGAGCCGTGATTCTTCACCAGTCCTTCCGTACTGAACACTTTATACCTGACTGAAGCCTGGAGTTATTATTCACAGATAACCTTCCTCTCCCTTTTCATCTGAGCAGGCACAAAGGAAACTATTCATGATCTGCAATTATGTTCAGGGGACGAGATAAGCTGTTCACAATTAACTTAAGGCCCGGCCCAGACAGGAGGATCTTTTCATATCTGCTGACCCAGCCAATCAAACACCTCCAGGAGCCGCTTTACAATATCCCCATAACTCAGCCTTTGTGTTTCCTTCTTCTTCTGCCTTGTCATTTTTTTTTCTCTCTCTGCCTCAGACTGAGTGAGTTGTGAACACAAGGGGGCGTTGACTGCTAAGTTTGAACCTCCAGGTCCAGTTGAGGGAGATTTGATTACATCAAGTCTGACCTTGGGAGGGACTACACTTAGATTTACATTTCAAGAAGGGGACGCCTTATTGAATTATTGGCAAGGAAAATTGAAGCTTTCTCCACAACGCGGCGGGGACGGGCGTCCTTGGACGTAAGACACAGTATGACAGTACAGTTTGGTCCAGTTGCTGCCTTCATCTGGACCAGGGGACCATGGCGATGGTACTTCAGAAGATGCTGCAATGAAGATGTGAGCGTGAAATAAAAGAAATCTTTCATCTCCTCCACGCCCCCGCCCAGGTATCCACCCGCCCCCCATCATTATTAGTGGAGCTGTTGGAGCCAACAGTGGGGCGGGGGTGGAGGGGTGGAGGGGCATCTCAAATATGCAATGCACACACCATGGATAATCAAGCCTCCAGAGGCTTAGAACACAACACTCATCAGGAACATTATACACACGCTGTGATGACTGGAATTACAATGTTAGGGGTTTATTATTATTATAATTTATATTTAAAAATATATAAAGACAAAAATGAGAACCAAGACCAACCAGACTGGAGTAAAGGACAGGACAGCGTCTCTGGTTATCTAAATAATACAGCTTGGACCGTTGTTTTGTTTAGTAAATAAAACATTAAAACCTGGACTCAGTGAAAACAGGAGTGTTTTCATTCTCCTCCTCTGAGACACCTTCACTTCCATGATCCTCCTTTCACTGTTTGGAGTTTGTTTTCTGTAGTTTCTCATTGCATCATTGCAACATGGCAAAGAAATTGCAGCGTAAAAATGAAATCTGTGATGAAACAGATGAAAGAAAGACATGAAAAATAAATAACACAATGGATAAATGAGAGAGAAGATAAAGACTTAGAGCTTAAGAAGTCTCTGGGTTCACCCCCCCACGTGAATATTGGAGATATTCTTCATTATTGTGCTGTAGAAGTCACATTTGTCCGACCAGGGCTGACACTATACTGTACTTATATTTATTTTATTTTCTTTAGAGGAAATATTCCATGGATACAAGCAGGGTTAGTCATTTTTGTATGACTTAAGAGACCATCAGCTTGAGGATTTGTGCATTTACGCTACTCAAAAGCCAAATTTGCCTCTGTGATTACTCGTATTACAATTAAAAAATATTAAAAAGCCACAGGAAATATTGTTTTCAGCTATGAAAAACAAGCCATGTCCTGCAAACCAACCAGTCCTGATGCTTTTCTTCATAAAACAAATCATTCAATATTTTTTGGCAGCAGCAGAAATGTTCTTATTAGACTTAAAAGTCTAAAAAGTGATTCACAAATTAGAAGTCAACCCCATGGGCTGCAGATCTCTATAAAGAAGGGAAATGCCAAGGCAGATGAATCTAGATTTCTACATTTTTAACTGTGCCAAAGGGGATAAATTGTGCTATCTCCATATTTTGAGTACATGTAAGTTCTTTATGTGTGAAGTTGGGGCAAAGTTTTGCTATCTACAAGAGGGGGCGCTGCAGGAAAGTTTGGGAAATTTGCTGTCAGTCTAGAACAGTCTTAACATTGGGGAAATTCGTTTTTTCTTTAAAAAAATATTATAACTTTGTATATATATATGCATATATGCAAATTAATGAGTATATATTTACAAAACAAAAATACAGCAGTAAAGTAAGTTAAAAAGCCTTTGCATATTAATACCCGATAATCAATAACCGTGTGAACCAATATGTAAACCTCTCACTGTCTTGATTTATTTCTGTAAACTTTCCAGTGATTTCTATGATTGCATAACTTTTTTTTGGTTGCTTTTTTACCAACATCATCGCAGCTTTAGGGCTGAACTTTGAGGGGAAACCAAAACCATCTGAACGATGGAACCATGTTCATTGGGCAGCGTTCGAACCCTCTCATGTGGCACCGAGCACCTGTCTGTCTGCTGACCCGGGTCCGGGAGGGTCGGTGGTGGGGGGGCTGTGCGTTCCTATAGGCTGCGAGCGCGTCTGTAAGGCTCTGTGGCAAAGGGAGCTTGTAATTGGCGCATGTAAATGAGGGTGAGAGGGCTCCTCCCATGCACCTGATGGGGGAGTATTTACAGCTCTTTACAGCTTCTCACTGCACTGTTTTCAAGAGCGCCGCACCATGACACTGCACTGGACCTAAATAATAAGGATTTCCCCCGTGCGCACTCACCCACTCACACTGACGCTGCACCCGCCGCTACATCCGCAGAGAGACGACGCACTTTGGCCAAAGTTGCCCACTTGTTTTTCCAAGATGCCACGTTCCTTCCTGGTCAAGAAACACATCAACTCCGCCAAGAAGCCAAACTATAGTGAGTTGGAAAGCCCAACAGGTAACGACTTTTCAACCATGTTGGCGAAAACTTTGGAAACTTTTGGAAATGTTCATTTTATTTTTACGGTTGTTTAGAAATGTTAGTAAAGTTGTCACTCGGGCTTTTCACGTGTTTCCCTTCCATTCAGAGCGATGACACTGTGCGTAAAGACGCACCGACCCAGAAACTAACCTGCCTCCTTTCATTTCCCAGTTTTCCTCACACCGCACATCTACAAGGCCCTTCCGCTGCCTGTCATCCCCCAGCCGGAGATCCTGAGCCCGGCAGCCTACAGCCCCATCACAGTATGGACTACCAGCAGCCTACCGCTGTCCCCGCTCCCCAGCGACCTGTCCCCCATCTCTGGATACCCTTCGTCCCTGTCCGACAGCTCCTCCACCAAGGACCACAGCGGCTCCGAGAGCCCCAGGAGTGATGAGGACGAGCAGATGCTCCCCAAACTGACGGACCCTCACGGCGTCGAGGCGGAGAAGTTCCAGTGCGGTCTGTGCGCCAAGTCCTACTCCACGTACTCTGGACTGCTCAAGCACAAGCAGCTGCACTGCGACGCGCAAACGAGGAAATCCTTTAGCTGTAAATACTGCGAGAAGGAGTACGTGAGCCTGGGAGCTCTGAAAATGCACATCAGGACTCACACCTTGCCTTGTGTTTGCAAAATATGTGGAAAAGCCTTCTCCAGACCCTGGTTGCTCCAAGGACACATCAGGACGCACACTGGTGAGTGACTGTCAAGGAGAGCCACTCCACTGAGACACACTAGACTTTCATTAACTGTGAATGAAATATTTTCAACCCAAAGCGCCAGGTCTTAAAAAATAACATTCCAAGTTTCCTGTCATGTCAGCAGTTCCGGTTGACTTTTCCCAAAAAAAAAAAAAAAAAAAAATCTTGCTTATTCAGACAAATCTACTGCCACCATAACTCAGCGTTAGCCGATTACAGTCATCAGAAATCAGTTTCCACAGACAGCCCTGGCACGAGACTAAAATTACACCAGGCCCCGCTGCTATTGTGACATATTTGTGTACAGTGCAGTCACTGACAGTGTTTTGTTTGTCATTTTTCCAGGGGAAAAACCTTTTTCCTGCCCTCACTGCAACAGGGCGTTCGCCGACAGGTCTAATCTCAGGGCTCACCTACAGACCCATTCAGATGTGAAGAAATACCAGTGCAAGAACTGCTCCAAAACTTTCTCCAGGATGTCTCTTCTACACAAGCATGAGGAATCTGGTTGTTGTGTAGCACATTGAACTGGGATTCTTTTTCCACCAGCGGGGGAACGAAAAAAAAAAAAAAACTGAAGAAACTGTGGCAGTTGCTTCTTCTCCATCAGTTGTCAAGTGTCGAGGGGGGAAACCTGGAAGACAGACTTTAAGAAAAAGACATTCTTGGAACTGGTCAATTTCATGGAAACTTCTCCGTGTTTGTTTCTCTGATTGCAATCAGCGCCGACCCCTGTGTTGACACTTGTCCTCACCTACCTGTGCTACCCATGCACTATTATATACTGTCAATGTTATTTTCCAGTCTCTGTCCCAGCGTCTCCACGCTGCTCTTATACAAATCACCACAAGTTTATACCAAAGAGTGCCTTTATTTAAGATGCTAGTCCAAATGCAGCCGGAGGAATATTTAAGCCATTCTGTACTGAGGGAGAAGGTGCAAACTTGGTTTTTAGGGAGAAATGACTAGAACTTTTGCACAGTCTTTAGAAGCAGGTTTGCAGCACTATGAAAACAGCGACGCCATTTTTATCTCAAGTGCCTCATGTATTCAGCAATACCATGTATTTTCCAACAGCAGTTGGATCCTTTTTATATTTTTGTATACTGAATGTAAGCGTGACTGGGACGATTGTAATGTATATTAACAGTGGAAACTGTGATGACGAATGATTTTGATATTTCCTTATTTTTTAATGACACTTTTTGAAAAAATAAACTTTCATGACATTTTGTAGAAAAAAAAACAGACTTTTTTGTTTTGTTTTGTTCCTAAAGAAGTGATAGCAGGGCAGGAATCACTTGTTGTCGCTGGATATTTAATCCAGATTGGAGCATCTCATGTTATGGAAATGTTAAATGGGGGAAAGAGCAGTGACTCAGCTCTGATTCAGGCCTGAACCTGTTCCCTGTCAACCTGTCCAGACATCAAACAATCATGAAATCTAACACATCCCAGCTATATTGATCTGCACCCACTTGTCAGACCCTTTGAGGGCCGCTGACTCCTTTAACCAGGTGTGTGATACGTTTCTGTTCATTTAATCCACCGTCCTCACCCTGGCTGAAATAAGATGATCGTGGTCGGGAGGTATTTTTTATCTGGATGATCCCTACAGCGACGCTCAGGTTTGAGTTGTAGACATATAAGATTTTTTTTTTTAAGCTTACAATTACATTTGCTTTGACGACCTCCTTGAATTCTGGGATGCTTGCCATCATGGATTAAAAAGGATTTCCTACGGCTACGGTGTGTTGTCTTGTGCCATATGCTGCCAGTCCACATGCAGGAGATAGAGATTTGTGTAACGGTGCTCTGGGCCGTGCAGTTTGTGGAGAACTTTTACAAAAACCCCAGAATGTGTTCGCATTTGCCCCGATGCCCAAAAGCAGCTGACCTGAAACAATGCGATCTGACAAACAGACACTTGTTTTGTAGGCTGTGAGGGGCTGAACTCCCCTGTAGGTAGATTTTCTTCTGTGTGACTCATCTCACAGCTATTCCAGGTGCTCACGCGCTGCTCTTTGGTTTGAGCCGGGTGGCTTCAGGGCCTGTTCAACCTCACTGAAAAACAGGTGCAACCAAGAAGGATATAGACCGCAGTCACAGGTCCTGGGTGGACCGTCAGAACCTCCGCGGTGACCTAATGTGGAAACCTTACAGGCAGCCAGTTTTTTTATTCACATTATCCGGCTGGTGAGGGAGAAAGTGGCATCAAGAGGGAAGAACTCTGCTGTTGGTGAGATACTGAGGCTTTTTATTTTCTAGGATCTAATAACTCTCCTTCCATTGCTATTGTTTCATTTCTCTCCTAAATTGGTAAAACACCATTTGCCGCATGACCATGAAAAGACGAAAACGCATCACTGCTCAACCTATTTTCCCAGATAACAATTACGTGTTAAATGCTCGTCTCTGCAGCATGAATATTTATAAGCTCCACAGCAGCTGGAGGACGTGATAAGGACAGTGATATGTTGGGGGTTTTAAACCCGAGGACACTAGTACACAAGTCTGAGTCTAAAATATGGTTTTTAGAAAGTTTTTTCAGCCTTTTTTTTCCATTATTTCAAACACTTTTTCAGCTTTCTGTCTGGATAAGTGAAGGATAGTGGAAAAAACTGGCAGGTTGAAGATAACCTGGAGCATACCTGGAGAGTAGGCGGAGTCATTTATGTTATTTGGTTCAAAGACAGGCTGACAGAAAGGGAATTTCTGACATTTGAGAAATTTTCCATTTAATTTCATGCAAACTTTGTCTTTGGTACCTTTATATTTAATGAAAAATTACAGAATATTAGAGAAACTGCTGACTAATTTAACAGCGGCTCAAGGCAATCATTTTAAACAGTCTATAATTGGACACTTGATACACAATTTTCAAAATAAGACCAAAAAAAAAATCCTCATTCCTGAACGACTAAAACCAACTGTGGAATGAATATTTAAGTAAATGAATGGAGTTAATATCTAAACACTTCTTTGTTAATCACTTCCTACGGGATTGAACTGTGTTCCTAGAATATATGCTATCTATATGGACGCGTGGGGCCACATAAAAGTGAAGAGCGGCCCCAGAGTGCAGTGTTTTGAGCGTGAGGCAGAGCAGCATCTGACTTTATGGTGAATCCGGGAGCATAATTTCTTTATGACCGTCAAGTGGAACAAATAAAGTTAAGGCCATTCTCTGAGGTCTGCTTGTCTAAGCTGGGAAGCCGTCCCCGCTCTTCCTCTGTAATGCCGCCACATTAGAATGGAGATGATTGAGTATTCTGCTTTACTCCGACTGCCTGGAGGAAAGTTTCCCTGTTTATTGAGCTCCTGCATCTTGTTAAAGACGATTCCCTTTCATTTCTGTTGTCTCCTCCAGTGGCCGTGCCCGCTTGTTTAGGACGGCATTGCTATTCACTTGGAGCTGCTTCATCTCCAGAGAATACGTTTCCTCCAACTTCCCAGCATCCTCCTTCACCGGCCCTACGCCTCTGTTGATGAATCTGATCTATTTCATTTTAACCACTGAGGAGTTTCTCCTCAAACAAATTGTTTTGTTCTTCCTCCTTCCAGGGATTCTGTTCAGTGGTCAGACAGCAGACTCTGACCGACGCTCAACTGTCGCTCAGAAATCATTTCCATCCTGTGTTATGACGACCAGCGGACACACGAGGCTCTGTTGTCTTGATCAATAGCTGCGTGACCGTTCTCTGATGTCTTCGTGTTGAGGTCAGTTGTCGCAGTGTCCTGTGATTTTATTTACTCGATTCCTCCCCAACGTTCAAGCAACTAAACCCCATGACCACGGAGTCAGTGGAAGAACAACAACGAGGTCTTTGTAATCACAGATAATGTGACTGCATCGGGAATTTTTCGTGTCTTTAAATCTTTGCAATAAACCAGAGTTTCCAGTTAAGAGTGAAACAATATAATAAAAAATATAATATGTATTGACAAAACAGTAACGCAGAAAGAAGAAAAATAACTTTTATTGTTATCTCCCTTCAGCCTTTCATATTAATCTCCAGTCACAACATTGAGAAATATTTAATTTAGAAAGCTGTCCTTTAAGTTTTATCTTTTTCTTTTAAAAGACTCATTTATCACCACTGTACTGGGAAAAAGCTTGTTTAGAATGAGTTGTCATTGTTAAGAAATAACTTCTTTACAAAGAGGAATGGATTTCTTTTCTTTAATGTCTTTAAAAAATAAATTGTGATAAATATATTTAGAAAAGAAATGATTCCAGTTTTTTGATGACAATAGAACCAGTGAATGTATTTGTAAACTGAGAATCTCCTCAGCTGCCATAAAAATGATCATCAACAGTAAAATCAATATTCCTATATATATATATATTTCTATGTCAACATCTTCTCATCATTATGGCTTTAGCTGTTTCCCGATTCATCATCACGTTGCATAACGGCTGTAATAAAGTGCAGCATTTTGTGAATGTGAAACGTTGGCCAAGAAATCAATGAGGACAATATTCACTCATTTGGTGAGAAATGAGCCTCAGTGTCTGAGATAAATGTAAAAACTAATGGAGCTTGAAAAGAGTAAAGACCCACTGATGGACAAATGATCTCTGATGTGAAGGGGAATAGAAGAGGACACAACAGACATCTCCCCCTGTCCTCCCTATCTTCTCTGACTCCAACTACCTCCATGTCCTCCCTCACTGCATCCATCAATCTCCTCTTTGTCTCCTACCTGGTAGCTCCATCTCTAGGATCATTCTTCTACCAATGTCTCCACTGTCCCTCCTCTGGACATGTCCAAACCATCTCAATCTGTCTTCTCCAAACCTTGTCTGTGTTGTCCCTCTAATCACCTCATTCCTGATCCTGTCCATCCTTGTCTCTCCTAAAGAGAACCTCAGCAGCATCTTTAACTCCTCCAGCTTTGTCTCCAGCTCTGTCTCCTGTCTTCTGTCTCTAATCCATCCATCATGCCTGGTCTCTCCACCGTCCCTCCACCTTAGCTGACTCTCTTCTATCTCAGATCACTCCTGACTCTTTTCTCCAGTTGTTCCATCCTGACTCCACTCTGTTCTTCTCCTCAGTCTCCTCCACAGTCTCCACTGCTCTGAACAGTTGATCCTCAGTATCTAAACTCCTCCACCTTCTCCACCTCTGCTCCTTGTTACCTCACCATTCCACTGTCCTCCCTTTCATTCACACACATGGACTCTGACCTTCGTTCCTCTTCTCTCTGGTCCAAACCTCCACCTCTCTAGGTTCTCTTCTAGTTGTTGCCTTCTCCCACAGCAGATCACAAGTCATCAGCAAACATCATCGTCCATGGAGACTCCTGTCTGACCTCATCTGTCAATCTGTCCATCACCAATGCAAACAGGACGGGGCTCAGGGCCGACCCTTGATGCAGTCCAAACTCCTCCTTAAAGTCTTCTGTCCCTCCAACAGCACGCCTCATACATGTCCTGCACCAATCTAACATACTTCTCTGCCACTCCTGACTTCTTCATATATACAGTACATATATTTGCATTTTGTAGAGCCAATAGTCACAACACATACCAGGATTGATTAGAGTCCAACATCAGAACTGCACCTAAAGTTTGTGCAGAGCCCAGAAGAAAGTATCTCCAGGTGAGTTTATCTGACATGTCTTCTCTGCTGCAGCTCAGGTCGACAGGCTGATGCTGAACGATGATCAGATTTATTAGATTAGAGAGAAGTGACGGTGTCATCTAGTGTGGAGGACATGAAGGTGAGATATGAAGCCGGTGTCGCACAACATGGACAATAGCTGTGATAGTAATAATGGAGACGACAGGGACAGGACTGAAAGTGACTGACAGGGACAGTGGCCTTTACACTTGACTGATGTCTCACTCTTTAAGGAAGGGAAATACATGGACAACACATGAAGACTTCTGAAACTCAGGTTTTGTGATCAGGTTTGCTTCACTCTGGATCTCATCATCTGTGAACACAATGTTTAATGGTTGCAGCTACAGGAAGCACGGAGTCACCAGAACGTTCTAGAAGGTCTCTAAAAATAAAACAATAATTGACTTTGCTGAGGTGAATTCTAAGCTTTGGCAAACAGTCATGAAGAATGATGATCATGATGTTCTTTCTAAATAGACTTTTGCACAAACACAGTTCTTCTGCTGCTGCTGTGTTTTTTCCCAGCGCTTCAGGGACTCCTTGTTGTTGTTGTTGGCCTGCACTTACAGTAAATGTTCGCTGTTGGTTTTGGAAGCGGGAGTTGACAAATCTGCTTTACTTTGGGTTCATTAAGCGGCTGCAACAAAGAAATATGTTTTTCTTACTACTTTTTGAGATGAAGCTTCATTAACTTAAGACAACAAGGAGTTAAATCACTGGCCTTAAACATCTTTACAGAATCAAACGGCTGCCAGAAAATAATAATGTTATGAAACTGTGATGGATAAAAGAACTCTATCTTCTTCTTCTTCTTCTTCTTTCTACTTGTCACTTATCTAAGGGTTTGGAATCAGTGTCTCCATCTCCCTCTGTCCTCTGTATCCTCAACTCCACCTCCCTCCATGTTCTCCCTCACTAACTCCATCAACATCCTCTTTGTCTCCTACCTGGTAGCTCCATCTCTAGGATCATTCTTCTACCAATGTAATCAATGTCCCTCCTCTGAACATGTCCAAACCACCTCAATCTGTCTTCTCTAGCTTTTTCAGTGTTGTCCCTCTAATCACCTCATTCCCGATCCTGTCCATCCTTGTCTCTCCTAAAGAGAATCTCAGCAGCATCTTTAACTCCTCCACCTTCTCCACCTCTGCTCCTTGTGACCTCTCCATTCCACTGTTCTCCCTTTCATTCACACACATGGACCCTGTCTTGATACAACGGACCTTCATTCCTCTTCCAGTCCAAACCTCCAGGTTCTCCAAGAACGGGGTTGGAATACAATTTTGACAAATGTAAAAATGCAGAAAAAGATATTTTTAAAAGAATTATTTCAAGTTCTTCAGTTTAGAAAATGCCTTTGAATCAGATTTAAAGAATTTATTTAAAGATCAGATTTATTTAAAGAATCCATTACTTTGCTCTGAGCTGAGATAAATGTCTTCTGTATTTCTAACAGATAAGAATAATGGTCCAATCATTTTTATCTTTTATCTAAAAGCAAAAAAATTGGCTTTTTATTACTATTTCCAACATTTTCTTTTCAAATCCAGGGACTTGGTCCAAGTCTTTTGAAGCTGGTTTCATTGCTATAAATGTAATTTGACCTCAGTGGAAAAATCATATGAACTGTTTGCTGTTAAAGTGAACATTAATTAGAATTTTCTTTTCCCTGATTATAGATTTCAGGCAACAACAAGGCTGATTTCTTTGGAAGGAAAAAAAACCTGTCACTCTGTAACAGAAGAAGAAAATGTAAGAGAGAGTTTTAGCATCAGAAGCTTTAAATAAACATGAGTTGGTAAATGTTTACTTTAATTACAGTATGTTTGTTTGTCTCCAGGGATTATTTTAAGGTAACTGCATCCCACGTGTCAGCGCCACATGCTGGGTTCTGCAGCCGCCGCGCTCTGCAGCGCCTCGCCTTCAATGCCGTTTATACCATTTTACAATCAGCTCTGCCCCGAGCAACGCAGTAACAGCAGGTAGGTAGAAGCCCGGTGCATATTAACAAGCTGTTTAGGTCCAATCAAAACTGACGCTCCAGTCGTTCCCCTCCAGACCAAGAGGTGAAACGACACAAAGCCACACAGCAGACGTTCAAAGACCAAAAAAATGATCATGGAAATGAGATTTACTTTGTATTTGTACATCTGTCTCCACAGTCATTTATTCAGATTAATGTCCTTTCTACGTAAGCGTTCAAATGTTTGTTTTTCCGACTGTTACGTTCCCTGAATGTGGAAGTGCACGGTTGGAACGCCAACACCAAAGTCGACCAATGAGGTGAGGTGAGGTAAAAGCTATTAGGCCTAATTGATTGTGTGGATCTATACTAATCACTGAGGAAGATAAAGACAAAGAGAGGAGTTGGACATTGATTCAGAGACAAATATCGAGTCACGCCAAGTCTGTTAAACAGAGGCTTTGGGCCGAGACGGGGAATTTAGCAGTCGGCTCATCGTGTCGTCTGTTATTCCGATCTGTGATTACCCCCACGTTGGATCCGGGGCCACGGAGGTGTGATCCCCGCCAGGCCAGACGACCCGATCGGTGGCCTAATTATGACGAATGTTTGCAGAGAAAAAGCTATCTGCCCACCAGCCGTTTTGAAGCAGTTTTTCACGCCACAGCAACAGCATGAACAACACAGCAGCAAAACACAACAGCGTTGCTCAAAGCAACGCCAAGGCTCGACATATGCCACCGAGCAATTAGTCACAGGAGCTGGAAATGGAACACGGAGGTTTATTCTATTGTGAAGGTCTTAGAGTTATATTTGGACCAGGCTATTAGGGATTTTTTTTTTCTCCTGATTTACAGAGACAAAAAACTTAGGTTTGCCCAGATTTGGGGACAGTTGACTAAACATAGAAATGCTTGAAAATAGTTACTGAGCAGTTTAGTTTGCTCTTGTCCTAAGAAGAGTTTACCAGCGTGAGGCCAACATGATAAAATCAGAGGAGTGTGAAAGTCTGACACAGCTCCATATTCATGCAAGAATTTTTTGCAGGAATTGGATAAATGTCTATTTTCAACACTTGGCGACTGAAACTGTTGCCCTGTGACGTGGTAACAGATAAGAGGATGACGATGAATGAAAGATGAAGGAATGAATCAACTGCAGGGGGTGAAGACCTGGTTAAAAGGCAAATGTAAACGTCTTGAATTGGAAAAGTCTTTTCTTTTTCTGCCGTCGTTTTCTTCTCCAATATAATGAAAGTTTTTCTTCCTCAAGTGACAGATCAAACTGAAGTAACACTTATGGTATGAAAAGTCTTTGTGTAAAATTTCTCCTTTGTTAGATTTGTTGAAAAAAGTCCAAGGGAGGTTTTAAAAGAATTTGACGTTATTTTGTACGTTGAGTAATCACAGCGTAGCATTGGATTAATCACAGTTTTTCAGGCTGAGTCAACATTAAAAATATCCACAATGGTGAAATTGTTCCACACACAGTGTGTGGTTTTCTGAATTCTAAAATTCTTTAAACCCACAGTGTCAAACTTATTTTTGTTGGTGGGGCCACATCATCAATAACAGCAATGTCTTCAGGTGACAAACTTCAAATTAAAGGCTAAAATAAATCAATTCTAACTTTGGCTTCTTGCCTTTCTCATCAGCCACTTCCTAAGATGTCCTTTCTGATGCAAAACTCTTGAATTTAATCCTCAATTTTCTTCCAATCCCCAGTTCCACAACAGGTGGAGTTCTACTTTGCCAAAAAAGATGTGTTCTAAATGGGAAGAATATACAAATAAACCAAAACAGGGGGAAAAAAACTGAAGATGCAACAAGTAGAACATTAATCATAATGAATTCCCAAAGTCTTTTTTTGCAAGTTTGCCACAAAAGTCGATGAGGTGATACGTGTGAAACGAGCCGTGAAGAACTTGAAGAACTGAACTGAGATAATAGTGAATGCAAACTCCCTGCGAGTTCTTTTATTATGATAAATCTGTAGACAAAAGGCCGACCGCCGACAACCGACGGCTGCACTTTACAACTTTACAACTTTTAGATATTGAGAAATACATGAGATGGTGCGTCTGAGTTGAGGCGGGGCAGATGGGTGCAACTGTGATGCGTTTCCATGGTAGAAACACGTGCAGAAAACAAGACAAAACACCAGGGACTGTATCCATGCTCTAGAAACTAAGTTTCTTCACCGTCTCCAGCCTTTAAACAAATACAAGCTCACCCCAAAATCCTCAACCCGTCCCCTATGAGGCAACCAAAATGGTGTCCCTGTTGAGTCCCAGGTAGCCACATGAAAGAGCAGCTGTTCAGGGACACACACACACACACACACAGACACACACAGACACACACATTACCGCATGACCTCCCGTAACTTATGGGTAAATAGTGAAACTGAATACTGTGGGGGCTTGAAAAAAGGAGCTGGGCTGCAGTTTTACGCTGGGCTTCACAGTGTGAGCGCGCCGTCGCATTTAAGACTTTGGTTTAATGCATCAAGGAGACTTGTTTCGCTCCTTTTCTTTGGTGCTGGTATTAGCCTCAAACCATGATGCTGTAAGAAATCTTAAATATCCACTCTGACACATTCTTCAAGGGCCCAACGGCGGCTGGGCCACCCTTCTCTCCCTCTCTCTCTCCCCTCTGTCTGTCTTGTGGTTATCTGATCATCTGAGGAGGGAAAAGGTGAGTATGGAGAGCAAACAAAAGGTGCCTGAATAAACTAGCTCCCGGCCACATTATTCAGACTCTGGGTATTGTAATCTGCTGACAAGCCTCAACAGGACATGAATCTTCTGAGGAGCTTCTCCGGGGATAGGTAGCTGTGGCTGAGCGCTACGACAGGTATCTCAGATGACGGAGACGACTGCATGACTGGACAGGGAGGCAGAAAATATACAACATACTGTAAAGGACAAAAAAAGCCAACACTTCACCACCGAGATTTCTCCATTTCCATACAGACGAGTTAAAAAAAGGAACAGATTATTATTTTTTGCAGAATTGTTTCACAAAAATCAAATAAAAACAAACATCTAACTGTGCATGGATGTTGTTCTTTGGGTTTCCTTCCTCCAATGCCATTTCCTATCCTTTCTATTGGTCAAAAAGAGCGTGAGATTCATTATTTTTCTCAGCATGTGTCATCTTTCTCCAGGTTTTCTGAACCAAGTTTCATTCTGTCTCCAAGGTGTCTCCTGAGGAGAAGTGGATTTTTTTTTCTTGCTCTTCACACTCACATTTCTTTTCCTTGCAGGAATTGGAAGTTGTCTTTTTTTACCACTTCTTTTTCTGAATCATAGAAGTCATTTCTTCTCCTGCTTTATGAGCAACAAACTGTCCTTTTTTATATATATATAATCAAAGATTTTTTTTATCTTTGTGATGTTTTCTCAAGTGGAGGCTCAAACAGAAGTATATTTTCTGTGAAATAGCTCTTCTCTTAGATTTAGTTTAAAGGTCTGGAAAGAAGTTTTTGTTATGTTTTTATGTTGAGTAATCACAGCGTTGCATGCGATTAATCATGATTAATCACAGTTATTCATGTTAAAACAGCATTCCTTAAAAATGACCACCATGGTGAGATTATTCCACATAGAACGTGTGGTTTTCTCCCTAGAATTCTCAATACTCATTTTTACTGGTGGGACACCAACAATACTGCGTAGCTGTAACTACAACATAACACATTAGACCATGTTACTGTAGTTACTTATTACTTAAGTAGTAACAAAATAATGTCCATGTCCTCCCTCACTCCATCCATCAATCTTCTCTTTGTCTCCTACCTGGTAGCTCCATCTCTAGGATCATTCTTCTACCAATGTATCCACTGTCCCTCCTCTGAACATGTCCAAACCATCTCAATCTGTCTTCTCTAGCTTTTTCGCCAAAGCCTTCCTGTCAGATGGCAACAAGATGGATTTAAATTTTTAGAGCACAAAAACTCTGCTGTTCAGTCTTTTCAGGGGACCAAAGAAAATGTTTTGGCGGGCCGCATCTGGCCCCTTGGACCTTATGTTTGACACATTTGCTTAAAAAATGGAATGTTATCTCTGCAAACAGTTGCCCATTTACTGTGTCTTCACCACCTGAAGCCCTTCCTGGTCTCATCTGTAAGAAAACACCTGTAAATACAGTTGATCTTCTCATCCCTTACACACTGGTCACAGGTCCAACAGTCTCCATGACTGACACCCAAAGCACACCACACTGTGAGGCTTCCTGTGGGTGAGGATCCCACTGGAAGTCATGTGGGTTTGAACGGTGCTGTATTCAGAGCACCTCAGTGGCAACCAGGCAGCTGGTGGATTAGAACCCACAGCTTTGAAGACACCAGTCCACTTCTTCTGAAGCTCAGCATGTTGAGAAATGTTTGCCCCCTTTAACAAAAACACTTCCCTGGACTGGACAGATTGTCAGTCCAGCAGAATCTTTCATCATTCCACATGCGCAGGAGTCTTGTTCTAATCTCAGACTCAAGTCGCCCCAGACACTTGCTCTCTTGCCAAAATGTTAATCCTAAAACACTTAACAAGGCCTGAGGTTTCTTTTTTCCTCCACTCTTACACGTCCATTTTATGAGACAAAATGCCAAGAACTTTAAAAAGGGCCAAAGTCAAAGAGAAACTTCTCCTGCCTTGCTCAACTCTGTTGGCAGATGCCCTTTCTATAAAAGAACACAGTGTGAGAACTGTGAGTATTTTTAATCGCACATTTTTTAAAGACTTCATGGCACATTTTCAATCTAATGCCTTTAAGAAGATCTGCTTCTGCACACATGAAAGTACTGTAACAGAGAGAAGCAGACAGGTGACGGGAGGAGGCGCGACAGGTTATTGACAAGTCAGCGTTACGGAATATCATTACGGTGACGCAGCCGTATAAGCTGCTTTTCAAAGGCACTTTTTCCTTTAAGGCCCAGGGACCAAACAACAGATTTTATGTTTACGGCGGTAATCAACAAAACTGTCCAAATTGAAGTGAAAACAACTGTCACTTGTTATTTACACGGAACGCGGTCATTTTCCTGTATTTCAAGAGGAGTCGGAAACGTTTGAGCACCGTTACACTTCCAGACAGGCCAGCACTTCCATGGAGTTTTGCAATTACCAGTCTTATAAACATTGCATCAATATTGCAGTCACTTTACGAGAAACAGATTGTTTGTGTTTCGGAGCGAGTAGTCACAGTCCTCCCCCGTCATAAATATCCTCTGTCACTGATGCATTCCTCGGCGTTTACAACGGCCTTTGAGAATTTTCAGAGATGGTCTGGTCTGGTCTGGTCTGGTCTGGTCTGCACCAGTGGACTGATCACAGGAGACCTGATCCAGCTGTGTCACCAGCCGCTGAGAAACCTCACAGCTGATAAGAGATGGAGAAGACACTGGGTGGTGTGGGATGAGTGCTGACTTTAAAGGCTACAGGCAGAATCAGGAGATAATGCTAACGATGTTCAAATTAGCAGTAATTTAAGCCTCAGTGATTGAGGTTACGAAAAAAAAATAAAAGCCAACGTTCTCAGATGAGGGATGATAACATCACGGATATGAATGGCGGCCCCTACAGGGGCAGACATGTCATCATCAAGTTAGTTGCCACATACAGCTGGAATGTTCCACCGGGACGACAGAAGGTGTGTCCCATCACACAAAACAACATCCCCCCACCTCTCTCAACGCCGCTCTCCTCCGTCAGCATACCTTCAGACTGGCCTCGCCCTCCTGCCCCCACCAGCCTACACCCACCCAGCCCTGCAGTCCGTGCTAACAGGTCACTGGAGACAAATGGAGAGGAGCTGGCTGCCGGTGAAGACGCAGCAGGTGCTGCACTGTCAAAAGCCACTTCACACCTCCTCTCTCTCTGACACACCAGCGCCACTATCACATCCTCCCCCGTCCTTCCGTGAGCTCCGGCCGCCCTCTCCATGGGAGAGGAGAGCGCCTTCTCTCCGGGGTCTGCTTTGTTATCAGCATGACGCAGCTTTGAAGTGAGCTGGGCCAGAATCTGGACTGTGTTTACTTGAAGGCATCAGGCTAAGGTAATTACGGCTCAGTGAGTAGCCCTGACCATGATGACACGGTGGGGTAGGTGCGGAGGAGTGGGCGGGGCCCATGGTTCATCAGCGTCTGCTGCTGCTCTTACTCACTAGGATGTGGTGTAGACTGTAGGCAGGTCCCACTGGGGCAGAGCGCCTCTCGTTGGCAGAGAAAGAATTGTAAAAAGAAGTAGGGACTGTGGACCTGATGTCCCATAATTGTTTTGTTATCGTGAAGTCCAGGCTGTTGCGTCTTGTTCTCCGTGGGACGTCACATCAAAGGGCTGTTGTAGCCTTCTGAATCCGGCTTGTATTACATAATTCAAAAGGAGAGTGTGTTGTGTGAGTTCTTATTTTATGCAAATGCATTTGTTTTACTTTGTCAGACTGACAATAACGTTGTCTTCACCAGGAGGTTTTCTAAAAAGTTGAAAGCGTTGCTGCTGGTCTTCTAATATGCTGACCTGAAGCTTTTAAATATGCTGTCAGTGTACCTTGTTAGGCTGCCAACTATAAATATGCATTAATATCAAATATATATATATACATAAATAAATCAACATAAACTCATATCAAGCAGTAAGCAGGTGGGAAGGCTGTTTCTTGTCCAAGCTGTGACAGAGGAAAAAACACATAAAAAGTAGAACTTTAGGTTAATTGACTCACTAAAATACATCTGTTTATTCACTTTTAATGTGGTGGGGGGGCGAGGGTGGGACACACACTATTACAGATTTAGAAAAATGATGTGTCTCTGCCTTAAGAGAACACTGCAGACACAAAAAACATGTACGACAAGCTGAAAAAATAGCTCTTATCTGAAAACCAATGCAGGATGGATGGATAGAAAGATGCTGAAATATTGATCATTGTAACAATCTTTGTTTCCAAAATAAACATAGATATATATATATATACATGCAAAATAGTAGTGCATCCTTGTTTGCTCAGTACTAGTAAAGATATTTTATCTAAACCAGGGGTCGATACAAAAGAAAGAAATGAATAAAAAATCAGTTTCCCATAAATTCTGTGTAATACCACACTGAACCAGAAGGAGACTTATTATGAATTCAACTTTCGCATCAAGGTGGGGGCCGCAAAATATCATTCCATGGGCCGCAAATTGCCCACGGGCCACGAGTTTGAGACCCCTGTCCTAAAGAATAGAATGGACAGGAAAACATGGAATGCCTAAAAGCGGTACAATGTCTTAGCTATAGATGTATGAACTACAGTGATTTAAACTAGAGCACCTTTAGTGGAACCAGGCATTAAAATGAACAAGGAATTGAAGAAATCAACTACGTTTTGTTTTTTTTTGCAGTGATATGTTTCTGCACCTGCCTGAACAAATGCATGCTTTGTACTTTGAAGTCCACACTGAACAGCTACATCAACATAACCTGTCACTGGGACCAGTCAGTGAGAAGGCGTTGAAGGCGCGAGCAGGCAGAGGGGTGAAGAGTGGAGAAAGTTGTAAATACGTGTTTACATCCTTTCTGGAATGTGGAGCCAGCTGTAACAAGGCTGCACAAAGGCTCGGAGGAAAGATAAAATCATTACCTCAGTGGTCGCAGAGGTTCCTGGCTGTTTCTTCTCACCTGGTGAGGTTTCCACAGACGTGAGCAAATGTTGTATTTCTCCAGGACGGACCAGAAGTAAGGGTTGAAATGAGGCTGATTTTATGAGGCTGGTGTTGATTTTAGTCGTAACGTAATGTGTTTTAAAACATATGGTAAAAATTTATTACTTCACTCTTTGGGCCAAATTGGACCTTTTTTTTTATTATTTCTCGTTCCTGTCAACAGTGTGACTATAACATCCATCCACTAATGTGCACTTTTCAGCATGTCCCTCTACAACACATCCTCAATCTGCAAGATGATACCAGTCAATGGAGAGCTTCTTTTTCTGAATCGCCGTCAGCATTTCAGCAGCTGTGATTTCATTCAACTCTCCAAAAACAAGGCGAGAATCAATCATTGGGGAGAAGAAAAAATAGAAAAAAAGAGAAAAGTCCCACACACAGCTCCAGCTCATCGGCAGGATTAAGATAATGAGATTTCTTCCCCTCACCTGCTTGGCAGCCAAAACCAATTTTGTAGCCTTAAGAATGCTAATTAACCTCGTAAGACTCCAGACGCCTGGAATTGAAGACAGAGAAGTGGACTTGTCTTAAACTTTCTCTACGCGTGCCACCGCCGCCGCCACCGCTGCTATTCTCATAGATCAGCCAAGTCTGGCCAGATGCAGCCGTGATGTCACTGCAGGGATGAGGGTGAAATGTCAGCTTCTCCATAATGCTGCTGGAGTGTGTGGACTCTGTAATCTGCAGCCTCAATGACAGATATTGGTGTGTTTGCACAGGGCCAGGCATCTCCCTGCAGGCCCTGGATGTCAGCGAGGACGTGTGAGAACTGTGTGAAAATGTTACAGCGCAGGGTGGAAGAAGAAAAAAAAAAATTTTAGAGGGGGGGGGGGAAAAAAAAAAAAAAAAAAAAAAAAAGGGGGCAATTTTACGTCATTTGTAATTTCCGATGAGAAATATGTTTCTGCTGTGTTTTGGAGTGACATGTCTCTGAATGAAAGAACTTTGGATTTTATATTATTATTATTATTACCACTCTGATGTCAGAAAACATCAAAGTGCAATTGGTATATTTATCCTGTCACTCTCCCAGAGTTCAGAAGGTGTTCTTACTTATGAATAGAGTAATTGCCTGTCTGATTTCATCACAAATGAGGAACACGTTCAAAAAATGTAAACCGACCATTAGGGATGAATGAAAGCGTGGGGTAAACACGGCGGCGCATGACGACGCAACGAGGTGACAAATCGCACACAGCAGAGGTAACGCCACGGCCAAAGCTTTTGAAAGGGAACGCAGGTCCAGATTAGGGAGGAGGATCCACAAAAGGCCACGGAGATCTGATAAGACCTGGGATGTTTTCATTGGGGAGCATCTCCGCCTTTATCTGCTACAACCGCTGAGCTGCTCTTATCAAGCGCAGCGACGGTCTGGAATTCCAACCTCTGATACTTGGCTCATAATCTATGCTTCAGCAAACAAAGAGTGGCAGCAGGTTGTAGCCTTTGGATTTGGCCAGAAGGGGAACGGGTCGATGCCCCGGGTGTTTCATACTGTGTCACATGACTGTAGTTGTAACCCAACAGTAAACACAGACAGACAGACAGACCACAACACACTGCAAGGCTTATAGGACGGTGCAGTGTGAATTGGATGGCAGTGGTGGAGACTGCTCTCCCTGCAATGAAGACAAATGAATACATATATATATATATGTATATTCATTCATGTATATTTATACCATTAAATGTATTTCATGTGGATACAATGAAACCTAAAAACATGGAAATGCCTAAAATCACTGTTTTTAGCAGCTATTGATGTAAAACTGATTTTTGTTTCTATCAAAACAACAACAGAAAACGACTAAATCAGCTCCAAACTTTTATTTTCACGAGCTTCTTTTGTTGTTGTTATTATATTTGTCCAAAAAAATGTACCTTTTCAGGTACCGGGGATTTACGTGAACAAAAAATCAAAGAGAACAGCAGGTGGTTAGGATATATTAGATATTGTTTTTTAACTTTTTATCTTCTTCCAGAGCTTCTTACAATTGTTCAGGGGTTGCCACACGGAATCGACATTTCCTCTGACTCCAACTACCTCCATGTCCTCCATCACTACCTCCATCAATCTCCTCTTTGTCTCCTACCTGGTAGCTCCATCTCTAGGATCATTCTTCTACCAATGTATCCACTGTCCCTCCTCTGAACATGTCCAAACCATCTCAATCTGTCTTCTCTAGCTTCTTCTCCAAACCATCACCTCATTCCTGCTCCTGTACGTCCTCATCTCTCCCAAAGTTCTAAATATTTATAGTATAATGTTTCAATGTTGCCATTTAAAAAGAAGTTGACTCTGAGATGCTTCTGCTTCCAAACCTCAGTATCGTTTACAACCCGGAAATTGTTCCTTCAGTTCAGCCAGAAAAACGTCAGTGGCGTTTAAAAGACCAACACTTCCATTCACTCGTCCACAGTCGTTGACATTTCTGTGACGTCGTTTTGGTTTCGAAACATGAACTCGTCCATATCTGTGGTTCAACTCATCTACTCACATTGGAGAAACTGAATCCAACTGAATGTTGCACCTCTTTAAATGTTGCCACTGCAGTTTGATTCATGTGAAAACCCGGCGGCGAGCGTTGGCGTGATTCTCCAGAAACGTCCTGTAATAATGTCTCTGAAGTGGAATACCACTTTGATCAGACGTGTCCTTTTTCGCAGCTTTTTGCTGCTTTGAATTTTCACAATAAAGGAATATTAAAGTTTTTGTTTGATCCATTTTTTTCCCCAGGAGAAAATGCAAAAAAACAAAACAAAAACGAAAGCCCTCGGACACGCAGCTGGGGGGAGTTTGAGTTGACGCTGCTCTTCCTTGATGCCAGGAGAAAGCAGCGGCTTGACCTTGTCCTTCTTTGCTGTTGGTCTGTGGGTTTGGGCCAGGGACAGGAACTCCCTGTACAGACACTGTGTCTGCGATCGCAGAAACGACTCCACAGTAGAACACTTTGTTCACTGCCACCAAGGAAAACCTAGACAACAAAAACACACACATTCTGGAAAAATGAAGACTGGAGCGGGGTCGTTTTCTCCTCACGTCGTCTTGCTTGGGTTGCAGTGGTAAATGATATTCCCTTCAGAAGGAAGAAATTCATGCGGCCTGACAAAAATGCCTCGCGATAAAACCAGACCTGTTGTTATCAGACCATTAATCTAAATTTACAAGTAGTGAAGGGTTATGATGTCTTTGTTTTCCCAGAGAAGAGCACGGAACCACGACGTGACCCCAGACCAGAGATGTTTATCTGTGAAGCTTTGACCGGAGGCTAAGCTCATAACTCTTTCAAAATTAAACAGTTTGCAGGTCATGTGGTCATTTGTTTCACTTCAGCCAATAAAAATGACAATGAGAAGCTGCTATTTTTGCCATTCGACTGGACAGATGATGAGGAATTATTTCCAGAAATGTTGGTAGATGTCATATCACCTAATGACAAATGATGAGCATAACAAGACAAGACTCAGAAGAGCTTTACGAGAAGACAACAGTGGTGGCCCAGCGATTGAGGGAGCGGCCTTGGATCTGCAAGACTTGAGGTTTGAATCCACCAGTGAGGTGACTATCACCACCCAAGAGGGTTCACAAAATGATGCAATGTGATATGGGTGGTGCAAGCAGTAGAACAGACCAGCAGATGAACTGTTTCCATGGTTTTCTTCATCAGAACTAAAATCACTTGAGTTCTTACATCAATAACTCTGCCATTACAGTGTTTTTATGTTTTCCTGTTCTTTTTATTTCTCAAGTAAATATACCTTTAGTGGTACAAGGCATTAAAATGAACAAGGAATTGAAAAAAACCCGACTGGTCTAATACTTTCTCCCCTGACTGTATATAAAAGCTCAGTCCCAAATCTGAAAAGCTCCTCCGGTGCTGCCCCCTAAACAGTTTGGACTCCATCTCCTGATAAAAGATTCATGTCACAGCAACAGTTGGAGCCGACGGAGAGCTTCTCTTCTCCATTCATCATTTTCCATACACCTCAGGTCCAGCTGATCAAATGTCATTGGCAAATAGTGTCACTTCAATCACGGCGTCCATGAAACTGATAGGTCATCCAATTATGTGCGTTGATGCATTTCCTGTGAAGCTGTAACATTGCTCTTGACCTTTTCTTGATAAAAATGAAATTTTCTTCCCCTGCGGCTGCACAAACTCGCGGCACTCCACCCTGTGAGTGAGTCACGCGGGGAAGGTCCGACAGGCCCGCGCAGCCACGGATCTACACACATGATCCCTGCCGTGAAGTTGTTTAGCAATCGTACGTCGTGTTCAGCGACTGTGTCTCTCGTCCCCCTCCGTCAGGTCCGGTCGCGGGGGTTTTCTAAAGGTGGTGACCGGTGCTGTTCTCCACTGGGAGCTCTGCGAGCAGGTTATCTCTCCCCGCAGCAAGCCGCCACGCGCCTGCTGCACCTGATTGTCTCAGCGGCGCATTCCAAGCTGGAAGGGCCGACAAGCCAGAACACGGCGCGCTGACAGTGATACACTTGTTCAGCAGCCACAGGTGTAGCTGCCGTCTTCTCCACACTCTCCCAGAGGTATTGGGCTTTGGAGAGGAGCAAATGTAATTGTGAGGCAATGCGAGGGAGGGCAGTCGATGACAAATGACTTTGGCTTTTTTGGTGGAGCACAATGAGAAAAGAACATTGACGTGCTCCCTATTATTCAACAATATCCGTGTCCATCACTGTGAGAAGACTCCAGAGGAGGGAGTACAATAACGTTACAGACCCAGATGAGGAAATATGTGGCAGAGTCGATTATGGGAAGGAATTTCTCTACATTAACTCAGACTCAGGCAATGTCGCCGCACTCGCAGTGGAAATGTCTTAAAGTAGACCGTCATAGCCCCGGGTTGATAATCTGCATAATCTATACTCACTCTGCAGCACAGAGATTATTTTTAAGCAACGCTAAACAAAAACAGCACCGTGACAAAAAAGTCCAAATTAAAGAGATCATGCATTTATTCAGTGATTACTGTCATCCACAGTGGATGTGCCTGACATCATGAAGACCCGTCATCCCCTCACACTGCACACTGGTACGTGCACCGTCTAAATTTATGCCTCTGAGGGTCTGTTTTGCTGCTACTGGGGGGTGATCTGCTATTCAGGAGAGGGAGGAAACAGGAACTGGAGCATTATGATGATGTAATTGGCAGCAGATGCAGAGGAAGATGGAGATAAAGGAGAAGGAATTCAAAATAATATGTGTTCAGGCATGAATCACGGGCCTTTCAAGAGGACAGAGGGATCGTGTTTTGACTTTTGTATCAGTAATTCACTGTTGTTCAACTGTTTCTGCGTGAAGGGGATGTAAAGCGAGGAAAGTCTGATTTCCTTGGGTGCTGGTGTTGTAGTATTTTGTAGGATTTACAAACCTGGATGCTTCACCCAGACGCACAAATGTTCCCTAATGCTGGCATAGAGGAAGCCATAAATCAAAGTCTACAGTATTAGTCGGACCAACACACTATTGAGACGTGCTGTTTCGTTTTAGTCAATTGCACATTTGAGCTTTTCTTCGGTGAAAAGATATTGGTCTCGCAGAGACAAATGAGTAAAAAATCCAATTCTGAAAGTTAAGAATGCAAAACGCAGGCTCTGTGGAGAGGAGGGAAAGGAGATCAGCGGAGATTCACTTCAAATTGAATTCTTGGGTAAAACACAGCATCTGTTTCTCCCAGACACGGTGTGTAGCCTGCTGTCTACATCTGTCTCTGCAGCCAGGCTTATCATTAAGAGGCGAGTTAGAAATGTAAAATTACAGTGTTGTCACAAACACACCCAAAGTAGAAAAACCTAATGTGTTTCTTTATTTTTTACTCTTTTTACGACTAAAGGCAACCATATGGTCTCCTACAGGTGTCAGGAAGAGCAACGTGTGTTGAATAGAGTTCATCTTATCTGACTATTCCATGTTTGTTAACGTGGCATAAAATCCAGGGCAACATACGTGCCCTGCATCCTATAGTCCGAAAAAGTACCGTACCCTGGTTCTGTCCATCTATACCAATAAAAAAGGACAAGGTTTCTTCACTGCCGTAACCTCAGCTCGGAGGAAGTGTTGAGTTTCATCAGCAGATTCTTAACATTGAAAACCATCCGCAACTTCTTCCTCTCTCTCTCGTGTGAAAGTAGTTGTAAAGACAATGACCAAAGAAGGTCAAGTAGTCACTTTTTCCTGCCTTCCTTCCTTGCGGTCGGACAATAAGGCAGAGGGAACAACAAGGCTGGGCTGAGTAAGAGGATGCAGGGGGAGGGATGCAGGCCGGGACCTGCTCCGGCATTAAGTTATGCCTTTGTGAGGCAGAAGCACTTGCCTGTGGCAGGTGCAGGTAGCAGACGTGACGCTGCCGAGGTGTTTCTATTATGAAGTGCCCAACCTGCTGAGTTGTCAGGACAAGTTGGAGGACTCAGTCACCACCCAGCTCTGAAAATCTGAGTGGATCCTCACAGTATGACTCTGCTTCTTAAAATTAGATTAAGGTGCTGGAAAATCCCAGGGCCCAAACATAAAATTATAGGATTTTTGCGATGCATGTCATGAAGCCTAATGGAAAAGATAATACATCATAACAACCATTACATTCCCTGGGAATTTTTTTCCCCCTCTTTAACGTCCCGCCCCTGAAAAGTTCCGGGGCCATTTACAGGCATCAAATGAAGGCGTATGTCATTGGCACGTTGCTCAGTAGTTATGTGCAAAATTCCAAATGATATTTTTTATGAGGATGAACCGGTCCTGAAGCTACAGCTTAAGAGGCCACATCATAAGTTGAACACTTACGAGGCATTACGGCCGAGGCTTCTCATTTCACACTGATGAGTTACTCAGAACGCGGCTGTATTTCTTAATAAATCCCACTTTCTACCCATTAGCTTCTCACTGATTCATCTCCGTGCCGCAGTGTGCACGGATTTGGGATCAGCCTCCAAATGTTCTCGCCACAGAGGCACCTGTAGAGCGGAGCGAATCACAGATGAATGTCGGCCTGCAAGTCTGGCCATGTCAGGTGGAATTCCTGTCATCACAGCGCAACAGTAATCATCTGCACATGGAAGCCCGGCTGTGTCTGTGAGTGAGTGTGTGAGTGAGTGTGTGTGTGTGTGTGTGTCTGGGCCCGAGCATGTGGGTGTGTGTGTGTGTGTGTGTGTGTGCCCCCGCTGAAACGATTTAAAGTGAAAAATGTGTTGAATAAATGACTTACATTGGATTAGTCTCATTGAAAACTTCTCCAAGCTGTGGGAGCGCCGACAGAGGAGCCGTCAAAGCCTTAAAGATGTTCCATAAAAACTCTTTCCAACTCAGCGTACAGAAGTGCTGTTCCGCCAGAATTTATCTAAATTGCATGGCGGAATTTTACCATTGTGATCTAAGGTGTAAATCTAAGGCCCGCAGCCTGCTACTGACTGTAGAAAAACAAAACTCAACCAGGTCAGGGAAAAGATTTCTTGTGGCACAAAAGTAAGTAAAGTCCCAATCAGGGCATGGAAATGTTCTGTCTATAATTGCTTTTTTAATAAAATTCCCTGAGATCATACTCTTTTAATAACAACCAGTGGAGCAGATATAATAGCAGGGCTTTAAAACAACATTTTTCAGCCCCGGCGCTCAGTGCTGACACCTGAAGGAGATTTCTTTTTTTTTTTTCTTTTTTTACTTAACAATGAGGATGAGGGCAGAGTAAGCAAAATGACCTTCCTTCCCTCTTTTGTTTGCTCTGCCTGAGTGAACGGCAGATCCACCGGCATGGCAGTGTCAGAATAGATTAGCGCCACGGTCCATCTCCCTGCCTTGCAAAATAAAATCCTCTTAAAAGCACGGGATGTCACTCAATCTCCAGAGACATGGGCTCGCATGGTGGACATATAAACTCTTACTACTGGGAAATAAACCTTCACAAATAGAGCGGGCTAAAGGCCCATATACACACATATATACACACACACACAGACATATATATATATATATATATATAAAAATATATATGTATATATGTATATATATAGAAATATATATATATAGACACACATATATGTACATATACATATATGCATATATACTTACACATATACGTATATATGCATATATACTTACACATATACGTATATATACATATATACATACATACATAGATATAGAGATATATGCATGTATGTATTTTATACATTTTATGCATATGTATACATGTATATATGCATATATATACATACATATATCTATGTATGTATATATACATATATGCGTATATATGTATACATATATACATACATATACACATATATACAGTATATATATATATATACATATACAGTATATGCATGTATATATACATATGTGTTATAAATCCCATAGCAACACTAACTAGATCTACTGACATTAGGAGCCAGGTGTAGGTTATTATATATTGATATATATGCAAATTGACATTGTCCATTTATATTCCCATTAAGACAGCGAGTGCAGCAGCAGCAGCAGCAGATTAGAAGGCGACAGGTTCAACAAGGCTTTTAAGCCTCCTCGTAACACCATCAACTACCTGTTCTTCTAGTGCCACTGCCCAGGGCCAGGACTAGAAGAGGGATTTCAGGGGAAGAAGAAAAAAATCCATTCAAACATCTTTCAATCCATGCATTTGAGAAAACAACAGGAAGTTCCAACACGAAGAAGAGCCTAAAGGCAAAGGGCAGGAGTTCAACCCTCTCCTTGCAGAACACGGATGATATTTCAGTTTGGAATATTTCTATTAAATTGTGAATAAAAGTGATTTGGGTGTAAAAACTGAGAAAACTTCATGATAGTAAAGTAGATGAACTTTGGTTTCATAATTAAATATATTTAATCAGAGTGATAGAAGAGTAAAGCAGGATGCAATTATAATTTATTAAAGAAAATAATGTTAATAAATATCAATTTCACTTATTGTTTTTGGATGTTCTTATAGGATTATAGAATATTATGTCAAAAACCTTTGTATTTAATCACCTAGAAATGATTTTTAATATTTTTCTATTAGTTTCATCCAACCACAGGTATTAACATACGTAAAAAGGTGTTTATTCTCTCACTTGTGCGTTAGTTCATAAGCAGCAGTTTTGATGTCACTCGTCAAACAGCAAAGCTCTGAAGCGTAATTCCATCAAAAGCTTATTTACAGCCGACGACATCAGACAAACACAGTGACAGTCGGCCTGGAATGCTGGGAGAAACATGCGATTTCAGTTATCACTCTGCTGCACTTTGTCACTGTGCAATCTGTGCAAAAAAAAAAAAACAAAAAACAAAGTAGAGTAAATGCATTGGAGACAGAGCCAGTCAATATGAGGCTTTATCACTGTGTCACTGGCTGCAACGATTCTTTATTTTTTCAAGCATTGCTCCAGACTGGATACAGATCTCAACTTATTCCTAATATTGATTTTCTGTGATGCAACAGCTGAAAGGGACATTTTTACAGCGTAAGGATGTTGCAGAGGCAACAAGACAACCGGACATCTGACCTCCGCTGCACTTCATTGTGTGTGAACATTTATCACTTAAGGTTGTTGGCGTAAAGGCTCGCTGTGTGTGAGGAGAGAGACATTAATCTGTCAGAAAATTAAAATTCACAGCCTTCACTGTGTGAGGAGTCACAGAACATCCAAGAACAGAGACGAGAAAAGAACTGACCTGAAGACATAGAACAGACGGACAGACAGACACATAGACAGTAGACAGACAGGGCAGACAAATGGACAGACACACGGATGGATGTATGGACAGATGGATGGATAGACAGACAGACAGACAGACAGACACATGGACAGACAAACTGATACATACATAGACAGACAGACAAATGGACAGAGAGACAGACAGACTGAAAGACAGATAAATACTGTATATATAGACAGACAGACTGACAGTCAGGCAGACAAATAGACAGATACACGGATGGATGGATGAATGGATAGACAGACAGACAGACTGATACATACATAGACAGACAGACAAATGGACAGAAAGACAGACAGACTGAAGGATAGAAACATAAATGGATAGACAGACAGGCAGATACAAGGATAGATAGACAGACAGGCAGAGCGATAAAAAGATAGACAGGGAAAGTCAGTCAGAATCATAATAAACTACCTTTACTATATTTTAATCTTTTTACAGATCACAAAATCCAGTCTGTCATATCTCTACACATTAATTATGTCACAATGAATAATAAATCAGATGAATAGATATCACTGTACTATTGTCAAATATTCACACAGGTGTCAGGTGACTGTCAGGTTTCAACCCACAACCACCACCCAGAATCACACTGCACCGTCCCAGCCCTACATGAACCTTCCTGCAGGAGGTGAACCCACTGGTTCACCAACCAACCAACCTCCCTGACTGGAGGTGAACCAACGCACCATCACCAGATGGGTCCATGTGTTTTGAATGAATCTTAAGAATAAGTTCTAACCATCTTTCCTTTCTGATGGACTCACTGGTCTACAGCGTCACCATGTTCTGAAGAATCGTTCCTGTCTAGTTTGGGAGCCTTTTCACAGGAGACACAGAGAAGTCATTTCCTCCACTGAGCTCCTTCTCAGAAGAATCAGCCATCATTTCAGGCAAGGAAATGGTCCAGATCTTCAGCAGAGCCCAGACTGACGTTACTCAAACTCACAATGATTGAAATCACTTTCTGTACAGAAACAAAAAAAAAAAGAATCTTCTTCTCATCTCTTAGTCTCATTGATCATCAGAGCTCGTGTGCACTGAGCTACAGGTGGGATCATTACAGAGTGTGAGTGTTGGTGTGAAGATATTTTGTGTGTGTGTGTGAGTGTGTGTGTGTGAACCAGGAACAGAGCTCCATTGTTGATGTGCAGACTCTTGCATGGTCTCAAAACACCATAAGGTAAATTTTGGAACAACACACGTTTCTTCTCTTCTTCTATGATTCAATACGTCAAATTTTCACCAGGAAAAACCTTAATGTCGCGTTTCATTCCACACCTTTCAGACCGGTGAGTTCCTGTGCGCTCTGGTGCGTCCAGGAGTTGACACTGTGTTTGTGTCAACTCTGGAATAATGATAGAGTGACGGTGGGAGCGACAGCACCACCCCAAGCTAGGAGAAAAGCCCTGCATTCCTGGGCTTGGAGCTGTGAATCTGAACACTGGCTGCAAGTTAAAACACGCAGCCTGGAGCCACCAATGTTTTAGTAAATAGTTGAGAGCTAATGTTTGGAGATCACAGCTTAAGGACAGGGCTGGGATTGGTTTCACAAACAGGAATCGTGCTGTGATTTTCTCATTTCTAAACCCTGGGTGAACGCTGCACTTTTACATTTCCAGAAAATCACAAGGTCTGTTTTATTTACATGGATATAAAATCTACAGTAACATTAAGGACAGTTTTCTTTGCATTTAATTTTATTTCGTTTTCTACGCTGTGCTTTAATCCAGCTGAGACCACTGTAGGTCCCACCTGCAGAACCTTCAGTGTCCACTAGTCTGGGCTGACACCTGATGTTCTCCACGCACAGATACACCCTGCAGGAAGCAGGTTTCCTCCCCGACAGGTTATATTTTGACCTTTTTTTCGTCTTTTTGCCTTGAATGTCTGTGAATGTCAGACTTTTTCACTGGACTCATTCAAAACTATTGCAAATAAAACCAGAACAGAACCTTTTTTAAAAATTAATAGTTGTCTTTCTGGGGCTGTGAATAAAAATATAAGGATTAAAATGTCAATTTCTGAAAATCAAGAATTAAGATGAATTTAAGTTGGTTAAAAAAATGAATGCATTTATTTAAAGAATGGATTAAAATGTATTTTTCTAAACCAGGTTGCTTGAAATTAAGCAAAAAGACCAGTTTTTTTGTGAGACATTTTAAGTTTAAGAATTGGGAGTAAGTCCAAAAAAAGACAGAAGTCAAATCTTTGCAAAACCCCAAGAAACACAGGAAAAAAACCCAAATGAAGCCATAAACAATCTAACGCCTCTAGTCAGTGAACTTCTTGCTGTAAGGCAAGGACGTCAGCCCGCCTCTCCTCCATGCAGGCCATCACTTGATATGATTCATCCATCATCCGAATCGCAGGGACAGCCTGCACCACCCAAATCACTCCATATGACGAGTCTTCCTGCAGGTGGTGAGCCCGAGTCCGCCTCCTTAACCACTCGGCTGGACCACCACGGCCCATGTGTAAACATGTTGACTTATTCCAGTCACAGCTCTGCATGTCTCACATCATCTCATCGTTGTCTCTTACGCCGTATTAAAATGAAACCAACAGGTTCTTAGTTGGTCTCTGCTGGACTCCTGCGTTCTCTAATAAGAAATTCATGGATTCATCTGCTGGTTGAGTCTGGCCTCCGAGGTCTGCACAGATCACCAGCTGCCACTCAAAGCAGCAACGCCTGCACCACCAGCTGTCCTCCCACAAACACAGAAAAACCCCAACCAAAATAGCATTTCCACTAAACCGAAAGCCGGGCCACGTCTGAAATGCTGTTTCATTCCATAAACGTTTGCAGTAATATTTCATGTCTCCCGCTTCACTTTTTTAATATTTAGTCTCACTTCTTAAATATGCTCTTTTTTCCTCGCAGGTTCCAGCTGGAGCCATGAGAGGAACGTCTCTGACTTCACAGACCACAAAGTAAAACTGAAAAGTGTTTCCTAATAAAACCGCCTCCCAAAAAACATTGACGGCTAAAAATTTCCAACTGCTTTTCTCTAATTAAAATATTAATCAAACGGACTCACTGGTGTGACCTGTGTTTTTAATTAATGAGGAGGGAGAGTGTGGAGGCAGGCGGATCAGGGTGTAGATCAGAGATGGAGCAGATGAGAGTGAGTCATCCTTGATGGGAACATACAGGAAGGAGGATCCACTCCACCTACAGGCTCCCAGTGAACATAACACACAGTGTTTCTGTTCAGGTGGTTTGGCTGAGGCTTCTTTTTTTTTCTCATCTGGATAATAAGTTTTTCCTTGCTCTCATAAACATCTCCACCTTCTATTGTCCTACATTTACAGCCGTCTCATCTTTTGCTGATATTTCTCCTGATATTTAAGGGCTTTGCAGCGGTTGGAACCCCTGCCTTACAGTGCAAAGGTCCCAGGTTTGATTCACAGTTACAGAGTCAACAAGAAGTCAAATATGTTGGATGTTAAAAACATAAATAAACACATACATATATGAAAATTCAATTAAGAAATCCTGCAAAATATCTACTTCTTCTTTCAGCTTGACCCTTTTTTCAGGAGTTGCCACAGCGAGTCAACATTTTCCATCTCACCCTGTCCTCTATCTTCTACCTTGACCTCCATGTCCTCCCTCACTACATCCATCAATCTCCTCCTTGTCTCCTACCTGGTTTCTTCATCTGTAGATTCATTTTTCTACCAATAAAACTGCAAAATATAATATAAAGTCATGTAAATGCAACCATCAATTTCAAAGCCTGGTTTCACTACAATTACATTTATTTTTGGACAAACATAATAATAAAAAATTAAAGAGCTGATATCTCATTTCCTTGAAAGTAATTAAATTAAACAAGGATGGTTTAATACATCTTGCTATGACTGTAGGTCTTTCTCAAGGAAATGAAGGAAAGCAAACTCCTTGTCATAGTGACCATGTGATCCACACCACTACACACAACCAATTTTCACTTAAACATTTAACCCATCACCAAAGTGAGTGGGGACGATGCCTTGCTCAGTGGATCTGAGTCGTGAGCTGGATTCAAACCTGGAACCACTTAACCACTGGTCTACCATTGCTCTTTCCCAAAATATCCCAGTTAAAAGATTCCTTAGGGAGAAATTCAATGTATTATTGAGATTGATGAGGGCCAGATCTCCATGTTGGTCTCAGAGCTGCGTGATGGACCAGTGAATTATCCATGGTCCACCCTCCCTGAATCAATGACTACTGGGCTCAGCTCCAGCTCCCATTGTGTCCATGGAATAGATTAATAATTAATGTATGTCCAGAAACCATCGTCTTCCTGACAGTAGAAGTGTCCACTAACAAGTTCATTATTGTTGTCACTATTTATGGTATGAATTAACCATGAAGGGGGAACAGCTGGTCCATCATGACACTGCAGCAACACGGTCACTGCAGGGATTTGGTTTCTGCTTCAACCCAAAGAAATGCTGTGAATAGTGTTCTGTAACCGTGCAGAGGTTCCACAGGGCACTGTGTTGAGGGTGTAAAGATTGGCATTACTTACAGTATGTATTTTATATACATCAATGTAGTTAGAGGATGTGGTGGTGATTATGTCAGTGCTCATTTGTAGCCTCAGCATCATCTCCTAACTGACATCCCATCGTCATCGGCTGTGCATAATTCCCATTAATAAAAGATTCAGCCAGTGAAGCCGTCCCAGCGACTCAATCCTGTCTGTTGTCTGTCCTCTGACATCTGACATTCAAAGGTGTTTTCCCAGGGAAGAGCAACTAAGTGGAAAATGTCAACTTTTTTCTAAAATCCCCTCCTATCTCCGTGAATATTTGGGCAAGGACATCAGAGTAGATCGAGAACATTTCCAATGCTTTCAACAGTCCATCAGACATAACCAACAATGATGTCACTTAAACTAATTTCCCCTCCATCTCAACGTCCTCGCTTCACCTTGGCAATGTCCACAAGTGCTTTTTGACGCTGCAAAATGATTGGCTGGCCTGGTATTTTCTAGTAGCACTGAATTCTAGTCGACTCCTTACTTTCCACAATATTACTCCCATACAGGCTTATCAGGCAAGAGCTGGCCAATAAAAAAATGAGAATAACTATTGAAATCATGAATGCGTGATAAAAATGTCAGAAACTTTTATCTGGAGTGAGACCGATGAGAAATATTGAAAGGATGATTTCTTCACCAGTTTTTCTGAATAAAATTCAACTGAAACTGAAATAATAAACCACTCCGGTGCAGACGGTGATGAGAGCGATGCCCCTCGTCATAAACTCCCTGCATAACGAGTTAATTAAATGGAATTTATTTGATTACACTAACTTTCATCAGAGGCTTATAAAATGCTTTATGCCGCATGAGGAGGCATTTGACATTTTAATCTCAAGTGGGAGAATGTTGGGGCATAAATATTTATCATACTGTCTGTAACCGGTAAATAGCATCCTATTATGACTCAGCCAGACCTGCAGTGTGTGGGAGAGTGAGATGGTTGGTGCACTTCATGAAAAAAGAATGAAGAAATGTTTCCAGCAGCCGGAGCAAAGCTGCAGTGTATGGTCACCTGCCGAGAACACCTGGACGCAAACAGTCAACCCTGTTTATTCATCGTAATGAGCGTCGATGCACAAGAACCCACCGGGATTCAGAAGGTCACCGTGTCACTGTGAAAAGGTGACAAAGACAGTGGGGACTGTGTGTGAAACCCTGCAGCACAGACACTACAGACAAGGACGGTGGAACACATTCTGTTGCCTGTGGTGTCAAGGACAGCCTTTGGACACGATGAATAATGTTTCCCCATCAAACACAGAAAAAAAGCTTTGAACCATTTTTATTTTACCAATATGTTGGTTCTAAACAGAAACCTTATTTAAAACATTGACATTCATGGTACCAGTAAAAACACTTACTGAGACAATACATATACAAATATATATATATACATATATGTATGTATATGTTTATACACATATATGTATTTATGTATGTATGTATTTACATATATGCAAATATATATAAATGTATACATATATTCACTCATATATTCACACATATATACACTTATATATACATACATATATGTATGTATATCTTTATACACATATATGTATTTATGTATGTATGTGTTTACATATATGCAAATATATATAAATGTATACACATATACACCCATATATTCACTCATATATATATACATACACATATTCACACATATATACACATATATACATATATACACATATCTATATATACATATATATGAGCAGTAGGAGGAGGGGTGAGACAGAAAATAAGAAAACGTGACAAATAATAGACTTAAACCATCATCGTACCATTGTGATGTGATCAGGAACAATATATTGTCCCATATATATGGACCATCAGACTATATGTACATCCACTCACTCTCTAGCAGGTTATTTTACCATAGATTTTTGGAGACCAATGACTTTGGTCTTTGATTGTATGCAGCACAGATCAAAATAAAACCTGTTTTGACCTATTACTACTATTTTTTGTTTCTGTTCCAAACAAAATGCCAAAAGTTTCTGATTTTCCTTTTTATTCCTTGAACAAGTTCAAAGCCCGGATTATAATAAACAGGCGACTGAAGCTCATTCATTCTGTTTCACAGTAACTGAGGGCAGTGGCTATAGTACGGTACTAGGGAAAAGCAAATCAGCAACATGTCCAGAATGTATTTTCATACATGTATGATAAATATATACCATATACCGTATGTGTTAAAATACTATACAGTGATGCACATAAAGACGTGTCATGGCAACAGAATAGTGCCTGTTAAAAAGTGTTGTAATGTCTCGCCCCTCTACAGAGTATCATGTTATACGTTCAGGGAGAGTGTCATGTTATGGAGGTCACTGGATGTGAACTGAAGATCATTAAACTTAAATCTGAACCCCAGAGGAAACCTGGCTCTTTGGGTCAGAGAGAATGTAACATCCTCTACATATCCTTTTCACACGCACACGCAAAGAAAAAGAAAAAGAAAAAAAAATCTGCAGAGCTGAAAACTGTGTCACAAACACAGACTGTATTTAACAATAGACCTTTTTAATTAAGCTTTGTTTGGTTGTTTGGATTAGAATTTAGATTATCTTACACAGCAGTGTTGTTTTTGTGTTATTGACTTCTGTGAGTCACTGAGATTTGTTATCATCTCTGCAGTGTTGTATTTGCACTAATTAACTAAATATTTTTTAAAGTTTACTGACCAAATAAAAAAAAACACATGGATTTAATTGTGTATTTCTCTAAATGTTGATTAATTGTGTGAAAAAATGAAAACACTTCTACTCTTTAGGCTTGTCCCTGTTTCAGGGGCTGACACAGCGATTTAACTCAGTCCTCTGTATCTTCTACTCCATCTACCTCCATGTCCTCCCTCACTGCATCCATCAGTCTCCTCTATGTCTCCTACCTGGTAGCTCCATCTCTAGGATCATTCTTCTACCAATGTATCCACTGTCCCTCCTCTGAACATGTCCAAACCATCTCACTCTGTCTTCTCCAGCTTCTTTTTCTCCAAACCTTCCTGTTTGTGTTGTCCTGATCCTGTCCATCCTTGTCTCTCCTGAAGGTTAAGGATCAACACTGACACTTTTCTCCTGTCGTTCCTTCCTGACAGGTTCTACTACATGAAGCTATTATTTGTCTTTAATGTTGAACACTGTGCAAACATGTAAGTTCAACAAGGTAAACACCAAGATCAAGATCTCAACTACCTTGGTATCAGTGTGAGTTTGGTTGTTTTCCACATTGAACCTACTGTCCTCCAGCTTCGTGCAGGCAACCTTTAATTACAGGAGCGAGTTAAAATAGTAAATCCTGCGAGGGAGGGAGTTTCTGTCAGCTGAGGCAAATCAGCAAAGATCAATGACTGGTGAAACAATGGCACATGGACTGAATGTAACAAGAAGAGGCTGTGAATCAAATTCCAGTTTGTACAGGAAGCCACAGAAAAAGAACCAGGAAGGACACTGCCCTCGAGTCTTCCTCTGCTCCGTCAAAAAATACACCAGCCTCTGGCACCAGGCGCTGCCCCGTCAGGATCCTGTTTTCAATTTTTTACTGCTTCACATGTTTTGGCATTTGAGAAAAGGAGAGAGTTGGACGAAAAGGCAGCTCCGGTTCATTGTTGTAACCGTGCGAGTGTAAGAATGAAGGGCTGTGATTTCCTTGGCGGTGACATGTGGCCTAATAATAGTGGAAACCTATGGTTCTTTACAGACTCTGCACCTATTTAAGGGATTTGAAAAGCGAGGGGAAGTCATTATTGCAGCACCGTGTCGATTCGCCTTCTCGAGTCCGTGTGACGCTGCAGCGTCGGTGATTCATCAGTCACATGACATTGCTGAGGCTGAGGTGGAAAACAAGTGTGTGACCTTAAGGCTGACACACACGTCACATGTATTTACTGTTAGGACAGTAACGCAATAACAAGGCTTCCTGCTGAAGATGGTATCGTGATGAATGATGTGGCTTCCAGAGTTCATTTAGATTGAAAAACAAATCCTGAGCTAAGATCTGTGTATGGATAACAGAGGGGGAGAAGGTTCTGCTCAGACCCACACTCACGGATCATCTCCTGTCAGGAGAAGCTTTGACAGGCGTCACTATTTGACAGCACAGTTTTCTCCCCAGGATATTTGTCACCACTCAGCCGACTACAGGCAGCCACTGCAAATGCTGCTTTAACATCCTTCACCGCTTAATCCGTTTCAGGGCCCGGCCATGAGCCAGAGTCCAACCTGGACCAGGTCCAGTCCATCACATGACCACAACCAGAGACAAACAAGCATTCATTCTCACTCTTATCCTTACAGACAACATGGACTGAAGGTTTAACCAAATCCTGCATGAATTCAGACTCTGAGAGGAAACTGCAGCAGCTGCTGTGACCTGGCAGATGGAAATGGATGCTAGAAAAATCACCAACCTTCACGACTCAAGTCAAAAAGACATTATTCATTAGTTATTGACTAGTAAATATGAAGCGTGTTTATTGTTGACTGAGTGATAGCTGAACAAATGGTGTTGTGAAGAACATAATTTTTCTGCTTGTCCCTTTCTCAGGGACTTCCCACAGTCAATCAACATTTTCCAACTACCTCCATGTCCTCCCTCACTGCATCCATCAATCTCCTCTTTGTCTCCTACCTGGTAGCTCCATCGCTAGGATCATTCGTCTACCAATATAATCAGCGTCCCTCCTCTGAACATGTCCAAACCATTTCAATCTGTCTTCTCCAGCTTTTTCTCCAAACCTTCCTGTCTGTGTTGTCCCTCTAATCACCTCATTCCTGATCCTGTCCATCCTTGTCTCTCCTAAACAGAACCTCAGCAGCATCTCCTCCACCTCCAGCTCCGTCTCCTGTCTTCTACCTAGTCCTTGTGTCTCTGATCCATCCATCATGGCTGGCCTCACCACCGTCTTGAAGAACAGCAAATAAACCAGTCAAAGAGACTTGTGTCTTGTGTCCCATATCTAGGTCAGTTGTGTCTTCCTAGGTCTAGTAGGTTGACATGGTTCAATGTTGTGGCCAGCTTGTGGCCCAGATCTGGTACACAGCAGTCTACTGCCCTAACGCCATAACACTGGGCCACATGTCATTGTTTCATCAGAACTTTTTAAACCTCCCAAATGTTTGAACATGGCCAAGGTCAGAGGAGAAAGGAGGAGAATGTGTTTACACTGTAGACTTCAGTATAAGGGAAACAACTCCACCTTGGAGAGATGGATCTGGGGAAGGTCAGGGACATAGGGATAAAATAAAAATGTCTGATATTGCAGAATTTATTTATTTATTATTTTTAACAATAAACAATACGGAAATGTTTCTTGAGGACGTTTCATTTCTCTGTTCAGTTTCACGAGTCATGGTTGACGAGAGGTGGAACATCTTCAGGAAACCTACTCCGTCCATTTTCCATCTATCGAACTACTTTTGGATAAGGTGACAGTTGTTCAGCTTCTTTCCACTTTCTGCTCTTAATATCTTACAGCCTGGACCTTCAATCTGTGGCCAGAGGGCCACATGTGGCCCGGCTTCATCCTCAACATGGCCTGTGGTTCTAAGAAGAATTTCAGTTGGTGACCAAAGAGTATTTTCTACAGAAGAAGAAACCATGAATGCAGCACAAAGTCTAGTATGAAACAATATGTGAAAACAGCAGGAATAGATAAAGAAAATATTACATAATTATTATAATTCCTTATACTTTGTCAACATTTTGTAGTGATGGCACAGACATCTTTGTGTTAAATGATGGTTGGAATATCTAACCCAGCTGAGTCTATATCTGAGCAGAATAATCTAGAACCTACTATACTGTGGTGACCACACTTCATTTGCTGACCACCACCTTTCACCGTCCAACACTGTCACCGGAGGACATTACAACATGGACGTGTTTTAAACACTGCGGGTCAAAAGTTTGATCACTTCCTCCAGCGCAGCAGCCACTTGGCCAATAACCTGAGTAATGAAGCAGATTTAGGAAAATACCATGTGATGTATCTGCGTTCAATCTCCATTTCCCTCCCTGTTTAACTATAGCTGTTGGGCTGCTCTCCTGCAGAGACCGGACTTCCAGCTGGAAATGTTCTATTGGGCTCTCGGCCCGTTTTTTTCATAATCTTTATTTATTAAACGCAGCCCGTCCTGTTTGATTCGCATGCTTTGTGCAACAGAAAACATAAATCCTGGTGAATGATTGACCGTGTGAGAGGAAGAAAAGAAGGGAAGTGCTTCTAGAAAAAGAAGAAATAAGAGGGAGGAGGCAGAGTAATCACTCATCGTCATTATTATCATCATGCAGATTCATCAATCTCACAATTATGGAATCTCCAAAAGCAAAGAGGGGGACAACACTTGAGACGCTGTACTTTAACTGCTCCACTTCTTATTTGTGGGAGTTGTTTTTTGAGGCAAAATGTATGTCATTAGTCAACATGGAGTGTCCCGGAAATCAGAGAGACGGAGCTGGTCGAATAAACAACCTCAAGAAAAATGTGATAATTCCTGAAAATCATGCACAGCTTCAGTATTTTTCAGTGATAAATAAGTGTCGCAATTTCATTATCACATCTGAAAAAAGAGGTGAGGACCAAGGTTGGTTTGAGTCCAGATGGACAACAGAAAAAAAGCCTTTTATTATGGATGCATGTCTCTATGATTGTCCATTACTCTGCTGTGAAAAGTATAAAGAAACCACAGCATTATTCATAGAAGAGAGTCGGCTGAGGTGAAAAGAAAGGTTAGCAAGACGGTGGTGAGACCAGACATGATGGATGGATTAGAGACACTAGGAATAGACAGAAGACAGGAGACAGAGCTGGAGGTGGAGGAGTCGAAGATGCTGTTGAGATTCTCTTCAGGAGAGACAAGGATGGACAGGATCAGGAATGAGGTGATTAGAGGGACAACACAGACAGGAAGGTTTGGAGACAAAGAAGCTAGAGAAGACA